>JASDQU010586467.1:131932-144130 GCA_032191745.1 Picea mariana | reverse complement strand
TGGTTTCTTTTATTGCAAAGTGATCAAATTGGTGCCCCGTATTCCCTCCCCTTGCCACTTTGTGGATCTTGGGTAACTAATTAGGTACTCAAACCTACTATTGTTTCAACCACCAAAATAAGGTGACTTGGGAGGCTAGAAGGGGTTGAAGTCGGGGACAGTTTCACGGCACTACATGTCCCCCTTGTTGAGTGCCCAAGCATTCTGGATTTGACCTGTGGAGCTAGGGAAGAACCTTGTTTGTTCTTCTTATTGAGGGCCCAACACTTCCTTTTGGTTGAAGGGATAGGGACTTGGGGTAGTCACTTAGCTTAGGATTGCAACAATTCACACTTAATCCCCTAAAAGCTTGAGAGAGACCTAAAACTTACTAAAATCAACCAACACAACTTTCACAACATTTGTATTTCAAGTTTTGCTATTTACTTTCCAAGCAATTTACTTTTCAGCAAATTCTTTCATTGTGGATATTTACATTTACTAAAGCATTTTTATTCTTGGTTACAAATATTCTTTATTCATTTGGAAATAATTGTCTAAAGTTAAAAGTCATTTTCATTATTTGGTTCATTGTGTAAGTTATTTCATCCTTTATTTTAATTTAATTTGTTTAAATATCCTTTACTTGTGCATAATTCAATAAGTCGGATTTGGTAATATTTAGGCACTGGTCTATTTATAGTTTTGTAAAGGAAAAGGTTTGCTTGTCATTGAAAGAGTTGCATCCTTGCATTGTTGTTTGTCATTGGCTTGGGTCTCCCTAATCAATAAATCAATTAAGTCTTAGAACATTAATAAAAACTTCACATAGTTTAATAGGGTCTACCCCCCTTGGCTTCCCTAGAAGTGATCCTAGACGGAAGGAGTCTAGATCGCGGTGACAGTTGGTCTAGACTTAGGTTTGTGCCTCCAAGGACACACCAAGTGGGTTGGAGACTTCTCCACGATTGTAGGTGTGTATTAGGACGGCAACAAGGTGTTATGCCCTAGTGGAATCCTTCCTCAAAGATTTGAATGCTTGAGACCTTGAAGTGACAACACCTCTAGCATTCATCTCTTGGTCCTTTGACAAGTATAATCATTTGTTTTCTCCAAGTTATTGTGCTGATATAATTGACTCCATAAGCCCTCAAAGACACTAGTTCTTACTTCTCTCTTGTTGAAGGATTGATCAAACACCCAAACTTTACTCTCTCAAGCTTGTACTAACTAACACTAACGCTAACTTAGCCTAGATCTTTAATTTACTTGTTGCTGCTAAAAAACATTGGTACAGCCATACTAACTGCTGCAATTTTCTGCATAACTAACTTTAAATGCTAGCTAACACACTCAAAAACCTGTTATAACAAGTGTTAATCATTCTACCTAGTTTATGCTAAGTTTTTCACTATCTTTTCAAGTATTTCTGAAGTGTTTTTCTTACAGCTGTTAAAATTTATCATTTTCTGTTGTAAACTTTACTATTGCTGCAATTTTATATCAACTAGCATATCTTTGCCCTGTCTATTCAACTATTGTCATAATTGTACTTGGAAATCTCTATATACATGTTGTATTGTCTTGTTTTGGGCAAGTACACTAATTACTCCTCATTTGCCTCAATTTCTCAGACATAGACCTTGTGACTTTGGTAACCAGTGAGAGGGGGGATAAAACCTTAGCTTTCCAACCCTTTAGGTTACCGAGGACGCCTCCCCTGGGATAAACCTTACCTATCCCTAAAACATGGGGATTTCCTATTAAGGTGATAGTGATAGATTATCATGTAGTTGCGCCAATTTCCTCTACTTGTCTTGGGCTTTGTACGAGTACAAATTGCGCGATAACATTTTGGCGTCGTTTCTAGGGAGAATCGAGCTAGTTTTCCTCAACGACAAATCTTTGATGAGCTTTTCCCCGAAGCCCTTATCTTACAAAGCTTGTCTGGCGACTCCACTAAGGGTGATTCCCTCACTTCCTTTGATAATCCTAAAGGGGTTATCTGGCGACTCCATTGAGGGTGATTCCCTCACTTCCTTTGATAATCCTAAAGGGGTTATTTGGCAACTCCACTGATACCTTTTGAGCTATTTTCCAAGCAATGGAATTATGGTTCGCCATGAAAGATTTCCCTCCATTGATTTTGAGAGTATTCATGGGTATCCAAATGAGTTCAAAATAGATAAAAGATGGTTGGACTGTTGATGTTTTGGTAGCTGCGGGAGTATTAACCTCCAAGTGTAACCTTTATACTTAGATTAGAATATTATGGAAGTAAGAGAACCCTTAAACAGATGTGGTTAAACCCTAAAAGAGAAGTCGGCCCAAGGAAAATAATAATAAAGAATTAGAAGGCCCAAAAAGAGAAGATGGCCCCACCTGGAAAAGTCACTTGGACAGATTAGTATAAATAAGGAGGCACCTTAGCTCATTTGTACTCTCTCACTCACTCACTCAACTAGTGTGCAAGTCTAAGGAGTTGCAACTGCAGCAGAAGGAGGCACAAGTCTAGAGAGAGTAGTGCAGCAGCTGTCGTGGAGTATTCTTAGTCTTTCTGGTATCTCTCTTGTGCGCTTTTCTTGGTAAAGGTACACTTCCATTAGTAGAGGTACATTCACTTGGTATTGTACTACTGCTGCAGCAGTGGTGTTTCTGATTAGGGTTTATCTATTGGTTCTAGTATGGACTTGTCGGAATCATTCTATCTAAGAAAAGGTTACTGTGTTCGAGGGTGGCATATGTGAATGCCTATGGTTGGGTGACAATGATGTGACATTGTCTATGGTTAAATGAGCATATCAAAATTTTAACATAGTATCCGAGTCGATTTCCTTCGTAACAGTCTAACCACTAGAAGGAAGATCCTCAATTTCCCCCATTGTCAAGCTCGTTGAGCACTTACTGAACCCACAAGAAGGTCACCTAAGGAGGGCGCATCTTTTCACCAGATCAGATCTACAATCTTTCGAAGTTGAAGAACCAAAGGGAGATGTTGCAGTGCCAGTGGCAGTGCCAATTGCAGCACCAGTTGCAGTGTCAGTTGTAGCACCAGTTGCAGTGTCAATTGCAGCATTAGTTGCAGTACCAGTTGCAGTTCCTCTGTTTCTGGTAACTCGTTGGGAAACTCATTGAAAGGATGCTGAAATAATTCTTTCCCTAGCTCACTAGCCATTCTTCCGACAGTTAGGGTTTCTAAAAAACCCTAACCCAAATTCGTTGGGCACTTTCAGTGAAGTGTTGGGCCTCATTTTTTAGTTGTCCTAATGCACCCTACCCTAGCGCATCTCCAGTTATCTTCAAATTGCAAGTTGGAGCACTTTAAATTTTTTTGGATTCGTCGTTACTTGTCGTTGTTGTTGGATGATGTCGCTGCCTACCGCTGCTGCCAGAGGTATGTACTTGTATATGTTTAAATTGTATCACTATCTTGTGGGTGTTTGCAGGAGAAGGGATCTTTTTTCCAAGCAACAATCAAAGATCCAGATCTCAGATCCAGCACATTCAGAGGAGCAATGCACTCTAGGTTTGATTGTTTTGATATGCCTCTAGCTCTTATGGCATTATTGTGATCTTATGAACATCTAGTTGTATTTTGATCTATTGAAGTTATGATTGTCATACTAACCTCTGGTCAAAGTTAAAGTTATGAGCCGACTTTAGTCAAAGTATTAGATTGATTAAGGTTGAGATTTTAGAGTTTATTTGCATTATATTCCCTAACTCGGATTTTTGTCAAGAAAGCATATTGTCTTAGTACAGGGGACAGGTTGGAGAGAATACTTGTTATCTTGAATAAAGGAGACTCGGAAGAAAAGCAACAACACTCATTCTTGGAGATAAGACTCCAGGTTCCAGGTTTGATTGATTAAATTGATAAGTTTCCAACCTGCACATATCAAGTTTGATAATTGCTACATTACAAGTAAACACTATAGTTGTGACAGTAATCCGTGAAAGCTTCTATTACTGCTAGATACAATGAATACTTGGTAGAATGTGATTACTATCGATATAAATGCTTATTGTACTTGTTTGCAAGATGAACTAACATCTCCTCTAGGAGATAATTCTTGTTTCACTTCCAGGTAGGTCACCTTGGTAATGCTATGTTGATTACCATGAAATTCTCTTTTATTCTTGTTGACATAGATATGTTATTATGAAAATGCTATTGGAAATACTTTTGCTCTTGTTGCTCTTGTCTCGGGCAGGTTACCATGGAGGAATGATTGGTCACAACACTGGCAGAGTGTTGTTCCTATTTCTTATTATCGCATTTTTATTTTGGCTCTTATTCCAGGCAGGTCACAAGTGATAGCTCTGAGAAGGAGCTACTATGACGATTGTTCTCGTTATTGTCTTTATTATTATTATAAGAGTATTATTCTTGTCTATTGTTTTCCCTTGTTGTTGGTCTTGTTCCGGGCAGGTCACAGGTGATAACTCTGAGGGGAGCTATAGTGACGGTTGCAGGAGGCAACATTTTAGATGATCTCCAGTTTGAGACATGAAGCAGACTATCCAAATAAGAAGTTGTATACAAGACCGTATAAATTCATGCACCGAAGAAAAAGAGGACAAAGTTAAAACCTTCTAGCAAGAAGGATACTTTTGCGACATACAGAGTATCTCATATGGAGATTGATTGTAAGGAGTAGAAGGCTCCAAAGATGACCGAACAAATCCCTCTAGTTCAGTTGACCACTCCTCAGATCATCAGGAAGAGTTAGTAGAGCCAGAAGGGCCTACCCAGAATCATTGCAGTAACCAGGAAGAGACCAGCATGGTCCTGTGATACTTTGCAGAATGCAAAAGGGATACAGATATGTGGCATTGATGACCCATATCATGAGGAGCAGATGGCTCCACCAGTGGTGAGGCAAGATGAAATATCCCAAATCCAGTTGATTTGGATATCTACTGTTGAACTAGTGTTTTGTCTCTCGGATCTGATACTCTGGGGGGTTTCTGGATGTGTTTGAGTTAATTGTTTAACATGCTTGGTGATTTTCGCATGTGTGTCATACAAATAATGTTTAAGCAGTATATACGACGCATGTGAAATAAGGAACAAACACCATCTCAATAATATGTATTGTGAGGAAAAAGCAAGAAATACAATGATACGCTGGAAGCAGAGAAAATAATCATCAACTAGATCTCATGGATCGTCATTGGAATACAAAGCAACTAAAACAACATAATCGTGATTAGAAAATGAAGGTAGATCTATGCATGCATGGATAGATCGACAAAATATAGTTCTGAAAACTCACGGCGACTGCTGCAAATAATGGAAAACTCACCCTGGTGGCTATACTATATAGTTAGGACTGGAAGTTGTCCCAAACTGAGTGCCCTAGTCCCTAGGCTCCTCCTGGAAACTGTTGGACTGAAGATCTGAGCTCTAGATGTCATCCCCTGGGGAGTTGCGCACCTCCTAGGCTCTGTGAGTGCGCCCTAGTGATTCCACCGACGGAATCCAATGATAATGGTCTCAAAATGTGCGCCATGGCCTCCTCTGTAATGGGTCGGAAGGGTTTCCTCTGATATGGTCCGGGAAGCCTCCTGGAACCCCAAACGTCCCTCCTCAAGAGTTGCGCACTATCTGGCTGACTGATGCACCCTGGTAGATTCCACTGTCAAAATTTGACGATTGGTGGCTCAAAAGAAGCGCCCTGGTTGATCCTCAACTGGGTTGGAAGGAATTTGCAAAATAAATCTTGGTCTCGTGCAACTACACAAAACCCTCTCTAACCCTTGTGCCCTCACTAGATGAGCTGTGCAATCACTGCAATAGATCTAAATACTCCTGAACTGGCACGATGAAATACCTGGATGGTATCTCCGATAAGCTAGGATGTGTCTTCCAACACTAAAACCGATCTGTGTGGTGGTTTCCTCCAGAAATCCACAAAACAACAAAGAGGTCGATTTCCTCCTCTGGAAACTGTCTCAACATCAAATCATAAACATAATGAGGAATTAGGTCGAATTCCTCATTTTATACCCTTCCCGATCTAATTCTCCGTTGACATCATTTAAGCTAGGTGCTTTTCCTCCTAAGGTGAGTGATTAATTAATTAAGTCTCCCCCTCAACACCTTTTTCTTCAATTTCTCCGTTGACTTTAGCTCAAGTGACTTTCCCTATGCTTTTTGTCTTAATTCATCGTTTAGCCACTAATTCACCCTTATTTCTCCTCTTGTTCCCTGTTTGTGCCTGACTATAGTCTACGGGAACAGATAGACTACTAAGTCACTCCATGTTGGCCAACTCTTGGGAACGGGACATCACAGTCCTCCCTTCCCGAGATTGCTTGTCCTCAAGCAACATCAATCCTGGGTGCTGCAATATATGCTCTCCCTCCCATGTGGCGTCCTCCACTAGAAGTCCCCTCCATCTAACCAAGCACTCCCTGATGACTCTGCTCCTCAATCTACACTCTCTCTCTACTCGAGCACCTCCTCCGACACTAGCTCCAACTAACCCTCCTCATCCAAGGGTGGCAACTCCTCTGAAATGCTAACTTGTTATCCCACTTCCTTCGTAAGGCAAGAAACATGAAAGACGTTGTGAATCTTGCTACCTTTGTGTAGCTCTAGCTCATATGCCACCTCCCCTACCCTCCTAATGACTCAGTATGGTCCATAAAATCTGGGCTTTAGTTTCTCTGCCCCGCTCCTTTTCAAGGAGGACTATCTATTTGGTTGTAAACGCAGGAAAACCAAGTCCCCTACCTCGAAACTGCGCTCTATCATTTGCATGTCTGCATCGATCTTTTGTTGGTTCTGAGCTGCCTGTAAGTTCTCCTTTACTGCCCATAGAATCCTCTGACTCTCCTCAACCCAGTCTTTGGCCCCCAGGACCCTGCTCTCCCCAAACACAGTCTCTACAAAAGAGGGTGCATCGTATCCATACAATGCTCTAAATGGTGACATCCTGATAGACATATGGTAAGTCATGTTGTAACAATACTCACCCATGTGCAACCATCTCACCCATGTGAGTTGTTGCCCCCCGCCACATAGTTTCTCAGATACCCCTCCACCCATTTGTTGACAATCTTTGTCTGTCCATCTGTCTGTGGATGGTAGCTGGTACTCGTGGCTAGCTCTGTGCCCACCAACCGAAAAAGCTCCTGCCAAAACGCGTTGATGAAGCACCCATCTCTATCACTGACTATCTACCTCGGTAAACCGTGCAACCGGAAAACCTCTCTAAAAAATAGCTCTGCTACCTGTATGGCCTTGTAGTCTGTGGGTATGGAAAATAAATGTGCAAATTTGGTCAGCCTGTCGACCACCACAAATATACAATCCCTGCCCTGCACTCAAGGAAGACCTGTAATGAAGTCCATAGAAATGCTCTCCCATTTCTGCTCCAGAATGGGTAGAGGTTGAAGTAACCCCACGGGGTGTGTCTGCTCGGACTTGTTCTGCTGAAAAGTCGTGCACTCTCGGATGTGTTTCAGTACATCATCCTTGAGACCCTTCCATGAGAATCTCTCCCTGATCTGCCTGTAAGTTTTGAAGTACCCCTGGTGCCCAGCTGCAGGCGAATCGTGACACACCTTCAGAATCTTCCCTTTTAAGGTAGATTCTAGGACCAAGTAGATCCGATCCTTGTAGAAAATGACATCGTCTAGCACCTGGTATCTATCATCAACTACCTGTCCATCCAATACCTCACAAGCAAATTTGTTTTTGGAGTACTCCACCAACAAATGTGCTTTCCATTCTGTGCAAATATCCATCATCAAACACCTTGTTGGCCTCCTAGACAAGGCATCTGCTATGACGTTCCTCTTTCCCTTAACATACTCAATGTCAAAGTCAAAGGCTTGGATCTTCGAGACCCACTTCTGATGTCTCTCACTGAGGTCTTTCTGATCCAGGAAATACTTGAGACTGTTGTGATCACTCTTCACTACGAATCTGCTACCTACTAGATATTGCCTGAATTTGGTTAAGGCATGCATGATTGCTAGCAATTCCTTGTCGTAAAAAGAGTAGAGTCTCTCTGACTCATTGAGCTTCCTGCTCTCGAACACAATGGGATGGCTTCCCTACATCAACACTGCTCCAATCCCCACCCCCGATGCGTCGCACTCTAAGACAAACGGCCGAGAGAAATCCGGAAGGTCTAGAACAGGGCATGTGCTCATAACCTCCTTCATTTTCTCAAATGTCTGATGTGACTCCTCTCTCCAATGAAAAGCACCCTTCTTGGTCAGATTTGTGAGCGGTGCTCCCAACTCTGAAAAGCTCTGAAAAACCACCTATAGTAACTGCATAACCCAAAGAATCCCTTCAGCTCCGTGGGGTTCTTGGGTGTTGGCCAATCCAGAATGGCCCTGATCTTCTCCTGATGAACCTGTACTCCCTGCTCACTAATGATATACCCCAAGTACAGTAGTTCTCTCATCCCAAACTCACATTTGGACTCCTTGACATATAATGACTATGCCTGCATAATGCCCAAGACCTCCTCCAAATGTGCCAGATGTTCATCCCACGTCCTGTTGTAAATCAATATGTCATCGAAGAATACCAAAAGGTACTTCCTCAACTACCCTCTGAATATGTGGTTCATGAAAGACTAGAAAGTGGCATGTGCGTTGATCAATCCAAACGGCATGACCAAGAACTCGAAATGTCCGAAATGGCATCTGAATGTTGTCTTCTCTATATCCTTCTCCCTGATGTTGATCTGATGATATCCTGACCGCAGATCAATCTTGTGAAGAAAATTGCCCCATGTAACTCGTCCATCAACTCATCTATGCGCAGAATGGGGTACCTGTTCTTGATTGTTTTCTTGTTGAGAGCTTTGTAATCAATGCACATCCTCAATGTGCCATCCTTCTTCAGTACCAGAACGACTAAAGAAGCGAAAGGACTCGTGTTGGGCCTAATGTGCTCCATCGCAAGCAATTCTTTGATTTCTTTCTCAATCTCATCCTTGAATCTCTTGGGGTGCCTATAGGGTGCGGTGATCACCGGTGTAGCCCTCCCTCCAACTCAATCGTATGCTCAAATCCCCTATCTGGTGGTCTCCCTGGTGGTATCGGCCCAAACACTAGCTCATACTGGCTCAGAAGCTTCCTAATCTGTGGATGGTAATGCTCTCTACCCTCTGAATCCTTTCGGGTGATGATCAAACACTTTGTTGCATAAGCTACATCACCATGATGGAAGATCCTCTCCATCCTCTTCGCTAACACTGCTCGAGTGCTCCTGTAGACATAACTCTTAGTACCACTCTCAATCCACTAGGGTCTCTGAAGCTCATGGTCAACGTCTGATAGTTGAACCCAATCTCCCCCAATGAATATAACCATTGTACCCCCAACACTGCATCTGTATCTGATAGGTCAACTACATAAAAGGTATCTGTAAGGGTGTAGTTGCCTAGCTTGACCTCTAGGTTTGGGACCATGTCCAAACATGTCATTGTGTATCCATCTGCCACTACCACGTGGAATCCCTCAAACTCCTCAGTGCGTAACCCCCTCCTAGCTACTAAGAACGCATCTATGAAATTGTGGGTGGTCCCACCATCAATTAGAGTTGTCATGCGATGTCCTTGTACAAGGCCCTTGAACCTGAGAGTGTTGTACCTGGGTACTCCGAAAAGGGTTGCTATGGTTCCCCCTTTCACCTCTTTACGAGGTTTTGTCTCCTCCTTGGGTTGTGCCTCTGCCGGTATCTAAGGTTTCTTTGGCTTCCGCTCTGGCTCATGTGTGGTCTCATCCTTTGAATCACTGTCTTCATGTGCCCCGATCTCCTCATCCTCCTCCTCACTGCCCGATTCCACCTCAATGTAGTGGATTTGTCCCTTTCTCATGCATCTATGCCCTGGAACCCAAGGGTCTTTGCAAGAGAAGCAAAGCTTCTTCCTCATCAACTCCCGTCTGGTGTCATCGTCCAACTTGGCTTACCCTTCCATTCCCTTTGAGGATTTTTCTGATCCCTGTCACCCTATGGTACAAAGGGTTTGGTAAAGGTTTTGGGTTTCAGCGTTGAGTTCCCCATGTCTCTCGTGCGCATAATGGCCTCCTATAGGGTGTGAGCCTTGAAAGCCTTAACCCAAACCCTCAATGCCTTCGTCAATGCCTCGATGAACAGCATCACCAACCTGTGCTCTGATATATCAGATACGGTCACTGCCTTCCACTAGAACTCTATGATGAAGGCCTCAACTGATCCTGTCTGTCTCAACTGTGTAAGGTCCCTGAAATGGAGCTCTAGATCTCTCCTTTCAAACCTCTCCATCAACCTCTCAGTGAACTCCAAGTGTGAAGTAATGTGGTTGTGACCCAAGGTCACCAGCCCATGGTACCACCACTCGTGGGCCTCCCCATCCAAGTGCAAGGTGGCGAAGCTGATAGCTTCTGACTCCGTCATTAGGTTAACCTTGAAATATGTGTCAAGCTTATGTACCCATGCCTGAGTTGAGCATCGTGATGATCCGTCGAAAGTAGGAATGTTCAACTTTCCCACTCTCTTGATGAAATCCATGTTTTGAGTTTGCCCGTTGCCCCTCTATGCCTCCCGAGGTTTGTTCCGATACCTGATCGAAAAATAGTCTAGCAAACTCATGTCTACATGGAACTCTGGTCCYAGTGCGAAGTAATCTCTCATGTACTCTCTGAATGGATCCTGTGGCACTCCCTGTCCCTGACCTGGCTATCCTCCTGCATGCCTTGGTTGTCCCAACGGTTGTCCCCCCTAGAATTGTGGATATAAAGGTCGGGGAATCCTCCCAAATTATGTAAAGGCACGGATAGGTGAAGAGTGTCCACTTGCTCCGCCCTGAGATCCACTGGAGCCACAGGTCCCACCTCCCTGGTGTCCTCCTAAACCAGTCGCTCCTCCTGCGGCATTGGCACCTATAGTGATCACGCTATGATGGATCATCTGTGTACTGATGGCCATCTGTGCTATGGCGTTCATCATGTCCCTCTATCCTCTGGCTAGGTCATTCAAGATGGCCTGTGTACTGTCAGGATGTATCTCGAGGCCTTTCCCCCTACCCTCTAGTGTCTCTCGTCTGTCACCCATACTCCTCTCTATCTCTGCCTCTGTGTCAGAGCTAATGTGCTCTCTGTCCTCTAACTCTGGCTATGTATCTGACTAAGTGTGGAAGGAAGTGTAGTCCCTTCTGTTTGTATCTCTCTTGTCTCTGCTATGACCTTTGCGGGACTGAATGTACTCGTCCCCAATATGTCCTCGGCCCTCTGGGTATTCTTCACCTGTTCCCGGAATCATGGGGTCATAAGAAGCACTTCTTCACAGGCTGGCAGGAAGAAGGCTCTAATACCACTGAAATATCCCAAATCCAGCTGATCTGGATATCTACTGCTGAACTAGTGTTTTGTCTCTCGGATTTGATACTCTAGGGGTTTCTGGATGCGTTTGAGTTAATTGTTTAACATGCTTGGTGATTTTCGCATGTGTGTGTCATACAAATCATGTTTAAGCAGTATATACGATGCATGTGAAATAAGGAACAAACACCATCTCAATAATATGTATTATGAGGAAAAAGCAGGAAATACAATGATACGCTGGAAGCAGAGAAAATAATTATCGCCTAGATCTCATGGATCGTCATTGGAATACAAAGAAACTAATACAAAAAAAAACCCACCCTGGGGGACTTGTCCCCACGGAACACTGCTGATAAAACATGAATAGAAAGAAACATCTGCATCCCAATATCTTCCATAGCAGTTATTTATTCTCTTAGAACCTATCTGTTACTAAAGACACTAATTCAATGCTACAGTGGTTGAGAATCAAAAAGAGTTACTGGGTCCTCAAAGCTGGTCAGGCTTTCCAGAACCAAGTTCAGGTTTCACTCTCAGCTTTTAAAGGAAAGGCCAGGATAATAAAAGAAAAACTGATAGAAGTCCTGTTATCGCACGGTTTGTAGGAAGGGTTTAGGCAGCTTGAGTCAAGGTTTAAAACCGGCGTAACAGGAGCTTCCCCACCCACTGTCACCTCGATGGGGGGCTCTTTCTATTTAGGAGGGCTAGTCCAAGGGAGACGTCCCTATGTAATCTGGGCTTTAGAGGGGCTAAAAGATAATGGATCAAGATAAGAGGTCCCCTTTTATCAGATTACTGCCAAGATGAGATAGTCACATAAGATGTTCCACTGATGATGCACCTGTTTGCGAGACAAGACAAATAAAACTAGAATTGTGCTTG
>JASDQU010586467.1:115905-131832 GCA_032191745.1 Picea mariana | reverse complement strand
CCGAAATGAAAGGAATCTAATGCATACATAAGAAGGTTATAATGATCAAATATGACACATACCATGATACCTCGGACCAATTACCTCATGGAGCAAGAGCCCTTTCTGATGCAAGCCCAGGCCGGTAGTGATGGAGGTTGGTACTGCTGACAGGACAAAGCTGGCTGAGAAGAAGAAAAGATGGGCCCTCAAGGGCCATGCTCAAGTCGATCCGCTCTCGTACTCCATGTCTGGGATCATGTGGGCCTCGAGACATGATCTCCTAGTTATCCCTGGATATCGGGGATAACAAGTCCCCAAAGAAATTGTTGAAAAAAATATTTACAATATCTTAACAGTACTAAACTCTAAAGCAAATATCATTTACCCATGCTGATTGCTTTCAGTCATTTCAAACCTTACATCCTTGTTTTTTTATTTTTGCATATTTTCAGGCTTGATAATTGCTGTTATTGACTTATTTCCAGACTTCTAGGAAGTCACAATGCAAATCTGACACTACTAGATGCAGATTTGATATCAAAAGGAAAATTTGGTACTGATTTTTTGCAAACTTAATTTTGGTGCGGCCAACCCCTTCAAAAGAAAATAGTTGCCCCCTCAAATCAAAATTCAAATTACCAAACCCAATTCTGCACCTTTAAACTGTAATAATACGGAATTAAATCAAATAGAGTTCAACATTTCATCCCAGCTAAAGACTAAAGGTCAATAATATGACCGAAGCAGAATGTGGTTAACCTCAAATTTCAAGTATGAAGCATAATAAACATTAAGCAACTACAAAAATAACAAATACAAATAACAACAAAAGATGAAAAGTTTAAAAAGAGAAATTCAGAAAAAAATTGTGATCTATACCGATCTACTGATGGCCAACTTTATAATCATGCACAAATCCTGTTAACAAAAAGAGTGTGTTGAAGAGTCAATTACCATGCTCCTTGTACCACTTTGGTGTGAGCCTCTCTTGATTTGTACCAATGCAAGTATGGAATGATGGTAGCCGTGCAGCACCTACATGTCAGATAAGGTTTTTGCTTTACCACTAGAGGAAAGTTGAAAACTTTCAGCCAAAACATAAACCATTGGCTAATGTTGGTTCTGAAAGAATTGCAGATAAATCATATGCACGAATGAGCATTATCACATGAAAGGTGAAAAACATCTAAATAAAGAGCAAAAAATCAAAAAAACAACTGTAGTAATGGGACTAGGGGGCAGTTATAATGTTTTCAATCTTACTCTTTGTTCAAAATTATGTATACCTTGCAGTTTCAACTTATCTATCTACTTCTCTCACTTCATTTTGTTCATAATCGGCCCTCTTTCCATGCTTTTATAACTGCTCCAATATTTCCCATTTCATTGACTTCAGTTTCCAAGGCATTCTTTCTAGTAATCAAATCTCATAAGAATCAGATTCATATGTTTGGAATGGCACTTTTGTTATATAAAACAACATTACTTTTGATGCATCATGCAAGTCTTCTATGGCATCCAAAGGAAAAAAATATTTAGCTTTATAAAACATAAATTGAACCTAAACATTCAATTTGAATAGATTGTTTTCTAGAATCAGGCGACTTGCTACAAGTTCTTTCAACTTTTCCAAGTGGCAAGGCCTATACAAGCAATCAGAAATATGTGCATGTGAATTAGAAGATAATAATTGCGACCTCCAAGATCTGCACAAAAATAAGTCCAATAACCAAGTACACCCTAGGGCAACTATAGAACAGGGGGAAATTCCCTAGATCAAGTCACTACTCTGTCCTGTCAACACAGATCTGAAAATAGATTAGTAATTTGGTGCTTTTATGATTTTCTTTAGGTAAAAGGATGAGAAGACAAGCAAGACTAAGTGCCTTGTTCTTTGGGGAAATGGAGTCCAAGCATTACTTGAAAGCTTGTAATGCAAAGGAGAAATTATTAAGTTATGTTATACATGAACATCACCAATTAAAGCAATCACATTGATACGTGGAACTGTATGATAAGCTCATTAAGATGCCATTTCATCACCAGCACAAACCAACCAGCGTATGATGCAACCAATGAAGCAAAGAGAACAGCAACAGTCATCAAATAGAGTGAACAGCAGCTTTAATCTTCACTAACAGTCTTTATTACATCAATGGATAAAGAGGGCATGAATGCCTCTCCAAAACACGTTTCCCTAACATCAAAACAGTCCACCAAAACATATATGAACAGATCTGAAAATAAAGATATTCCAGCAAAATTTGACATGGCAGCCCAAGCATCAATGTGATCTATACCCCAGCAAAAGGCAGCATACTTCACCAAAACTTTTCTCCCTTTAACCTGCAAATTACAATGTCCTTGCCTTTTAAGGGGGGTTTCTATCCACTAGAACTTCTATTTTTCCAAATGAGAGGAGTTTTTCTTTTATAGAGTTCATCATCAACTAATGACAATAAAATAGCATTGAGAAAACTCTAGAGAGTCTTAGATCCTTCTTTTCTCCAAGAATATTAATAAAATATTATGAGAAGGGTCTAGAAATGCCACTTGACCTCTTTAGCAAGAAATATCTCTTTTCATTGACTTATCAAAGCCCTTTGGAATTGTTATAACACAAACTCGCACTTATAGAGATAAATTCCTGAAAACTCAAGTGTGATCCGGCGTAACCAAGAGGGAGGCCACTGTCACCTCACTATCCCTCTTTCACTTCAGACCATCTCTCCTCCAACTCAAGGGGGTTTCCCCGGATTAAGATTGCTAGGACTTGGGGAAAGGAATCTCAAGATGATGTGGAGAGTGAAGTCCACACAAAATGGTTTTGGATAGCTTTAGAGTATGAAAAATGATCAGAGGACTGGAGATCAATGTCTTTTCATTGGGAAATGGAGTCAATGCAATGGCAGCTTTAATGAAGGACAAATGACAAAGAAAACTTAAGGATTGATTAACCCCAGGGTGATGTACCCTCACAACCCCTAGGTACAATCCTTTAGGAAAACGATTTAGGGGGATGTACCCTCACAACCCCTAGGTACGATCCTTTAGGAAAACGAGTTAGGGGGATGTATCCTCACAACCCCTAATGTCGTCTATGTTTTCTTTGACTTCTAGAACAAGATCAAATGAACTAGGTCAAACCCTAGGGGGATAAACAATCTTAACTCCTAGAACTGGAACCTAGCCAAGACAAACCTAAGGGGGTAAACAATCTTAACCCCTAGAACTAGTCTTGAATGCTTCAACACGTCTTGAGCTAATGTGAAGTTTGAAGGGGATATCTAATGTGAATTGCTTATGTGGCTTATGTATTAAATGATGGCCTACTTTGTATGTTTCTAAGGACTCTTGAACCTTGTGATCATTGGTCTTACCTGATTCTATGGCTTTACTGACTTGGGTGCACCTGAAATGGTCTGTTGGAGTACACCCCATGCTTTCACCCAGGACGTTGTGCATTTTATTACAGGACATGGCACGTGTGATGGAGAGCGTTGGGTCACCTGATGGCTTGACACATTCAGACTTACCCTCTCACATATGTTGGACCTTGGACAATGGACAGATGAGCCCTCATATTGCAGATATGGTCATATTGATTGATGGATGGGCAGGAAGCCCATGCTTTTGGGGAGTGTACCCACAGCATGATGGTAATTGGTTTGAGGACGTTGCACTTGATGATGATCGGACACCCCTTGGAGAGGTGATGAGCCCTATTTTCACCTTGGACGATGAGCTTTACAACTTGGACATTGATTATTTTGAGGATGACATCACACATGTGATGGTCATGATGACGGTGGGGCCAACCCCATCATTAGGGAATCCTTGGTTGATGACTTGGGGCAGTTGACATGACCTTTGATGAGGAGACATGACACTTCACCTTGCTTGCACCACTTGACGGCAAGATGTGGCCTTTGGAGGCCTCCTTCACCTTCTTGGAGCATGACGTCACCCACATGTGTGACCATGGAGGGCATATTTTGGTGTATTTGTATGTTATTTTATTGTTTGAGGCCACTTGAGGGGTTGGCCTAGACCTATCTCACTTGTATCATGGACTTGTTGTATTTTGAGGGGCTTTAGCACTAGGGTTGCCCCATATAAAGAGGCTAGCGCTACCTCCTATCCAAATCATAACTCACACTTGTGATTCATCACTACTTGTCTATTCTCTTTCTCTAATTCACTATGGAGTACTTGTGCGCACTTTCGGAAGGATGATCTTGCTTGGATGCTTTCCCTTGTTTTGATGGATGAATGTTGAGCTAGGGTTTCCTCATGCATGGTGCTTGATCTAGTAAGTGTTCTTCAAGTTTTAATGCTTGTTCATGGTGTATTTTGGTGGATGCTCTATTAGATGGTTAATTTTGCATGTTAACTTGTATGCTAAGTTCAATTTTGCTAGAAACCCTAGGAGGGATTAAGATTGTTTATCCCCCTCCCTATTTTCATTCATCTTAATTTGTTGAAGCATTTTAGACCTGGTCTAGGGGTTATTATGTTTATACCCCTAGGGTTTGTCTTTGGCTAGCTCAAGACCTAGGGTTTATGATGGTATAACCTATAGGGTTTGACCTAGTTCAAGTAAGGCCTTGTCGCTAGACGCTAGAGAGAGAAAAGGACACCTAGGGTTGGTTTTATAGAAGGTTTGGCTTTATGATGGTATAACTCCAAGTTTGGATCTTCAACCCCCTCTCTTGCCTTTAGCAATCTTCCAAGAGTTTTCTTTTACTCCATTTTCCCAAAGAAAGGAAAACGACACTAGTCTCCTTACTTACAAGTGTTTACAAACCCTAATACACTTACTCTCTCAAAACTAACTCGTTGGGTGGATGCTTACCCACATTCTTGTGCTCAATCTAGCCCAATGACTTGCAAATTAATTCATTTGTTTGCTGATGTTATAAAAGTTAGTTACAGCCATTAGGGCTTGGTAAAATTGCTGATAACACACTTAATATTGTGGTCAAAGTTGCTTAGAATCATTGTCTAGCTATTGGATCTTGTTCTACTCAATAAGGGCTACATTTTAATATGTTAATTGTTAATTTTGAAGGCTGATTTCTTGCTGCTGTTACAAAATACATATTGCTGATATACATTACCATTTACTGCATGTTTTATTACAGCAGACATTTTATACTTGATAGCTAGTGCTCTGGGGATTATTTGTATCATTTAGACTTGGTAATTGTTGATAAAAACTTGAGATACCTTGCACACACGTAACACACCAATTATCTTGTCTTATTCTCATCCTTGCCCTAACTCTAGCCTATCCTTTGAGGTGACCAAGATAGGGGGCCGTGTCAAAGTTTGTAGCTCAGACAGGTATTTCCACAAGTGTCTTATAGTGGAAATTGTCATTTAAATGTATCCTATGCTTTTTCAAAGTTCACTTTAATAATTAATGAATAAAGTGAATGTCTTTTTATAAAGTGACATTTAATTAATAAAATGACTTAAGTCACTTAATGATTTAATTAAATGAGAGCCATTGATCTGATGATTAGATCTTGACCATTGAGATTAGGGATTTTGCTCAAGTGAATGTTATAAAAGGACGAAGGGGGTAAAGGACAAGACACATTCATTATTCACAAAGAGTGAGTAAATGGGCAAGAGAGAAGACAGAGCAGCAGCAGCAACAACAAGTCTAAGGGCAGCAGTTCAGCTGCATGCAAACCAAGGCAGCAGAGGTCGTACAGCAGGCTATACAGTAGATCCGTAGAGTCATACGGATCCATACAGTTGTACAGATCCATACAGCAGGTCTGTACACTCGTCCGTACGATACAGTCTGTATGGCCAACCTCAGTGATCAGCAGCACAAATTACGAGGCGCTGTTGTTTTTTAGGTTTGCAGTGATTTGCAGTTTTTCTCTTTCAGATCCATTTTCCTTGTTAAGGGAGCTCTTGCAAGTTCTAACGATTAAATGAAGAACTTATTTGAGGAGCAGAAAAGTAATTGTGTACAGTGTGGTTTGCTTTTCTAGTTTCCGCTGCATTTAAAGAAGTAAATAATTCCAATCTAGTATCTAGATTTAATCTACTTGCTTGGTTTGTTGGTTTTAGAGAAATTTACATGGTATCAGAGCTCTTGCTCTGAGAGAAAAGCAGATTATGTTGATTCGGTGCAGATTTTCACAGTGAGCTTGAGGGATAAAGCTCAGGATAGCCATGTCAGTCATCAGTGTAAAGGTTGAGGATCAACTTGATGGAGTCTCAAATTTTTTGCCTTGGAAAGCAAGACTGATACTGCTCCTGAAGGAGCAAGAGTTGTGGGAAGTCGTGTCCAACCCTCCTCCAGCTCCAGCGTAGACCTCCACAAGGGGGTACATCAACAGTGGTAGATCCTGCAGTGCAAGCAGCGTGGGATAAGAAGGACATAAAGGCACAAAGGGTGCTTCTTCAAGTTGTCAAGGATCATCTGATCCCGCATGTGTCAAAGAAGACCAGTTCCAAGGAGATGTATGATGCCCTAGTATCACTTTCCCAAAGTGATAACATGAGTCGGAAGATGCTTCTCGGAGCCAAGCTCAGAGAATGCAAAATGACCAACTCTGACAATGTGACCAGCTACCTTATGAGAATCACACAAATCCGTGACCAGCTTGCAGCTATTGGGGAAGTTATATTGGATGCAGAGCTAGTGAATGTTGCTCTGAATGGGTTCCACCAAGTCATGGGAACCATTCATCATGGGCATCTATGCCCAGAAGAAACTTCCCAAGTGGGAGAGACTCTAGGATGACTGCATTCAAGAGGAGACTTGTAGAGAGTCTAGACCCAGCAAGCAGGGAGGAGGTGGAGAGGATGAAACCTTATCCCTTGTCAACAAAGCCAAGAAAGGCCAAGGAAAAATATTTATCAAGAAGGGTGACAATCAAAGAGAAGGGGAGCAGTCTGGGCAAAAGAGAGACATGAACAGGATCAAATGCTACATTTGCCATAAGAATGGCCACTTTTCCTCTCTGTGTGCACAGAGAAATAAAGGCAAGTCGCAGACAGTTGCAGCGACAACAAAGACACAATTGAGCGAACTTGCATCCAAGTTCGAGAGTGATTTTTCATCCGTGTATTGCCTTTCCACCAACACTACTCCCAGCAGTGCATGGTACTTGGACAGTGGCGCTACCAACCACATGACAGAGGCTAGAGAGTTGTTCAGCAATTTTCCAGAGGATGACTCATATCTTCACATACAGCTTGACGATAATACCAAGTATGCAGTGCGGGATCAAGGGATAGTGCAGTTCCAGCTTGAGTCAGAAGGATCCCTTGATGCACAAGGGGTACTGTATGTACCCGGCCTGAAGAAGAACCTATTGTCCATCTTAGTCATGGAGGACAAAGGTTATGAGGTGAACTTCTAGAGGGGGCAGGTGTTCATTCGCCCAGAGGGAGCCAGTCCAGACATTGCTTTGAGGATTGGAGTCTAGAATGGGAACCTTTATAGACTTTAGGGCCAGCCTGTTCAAGCATTGATGCACACCAGTGAGAGCTTGTGCGAGTTGTCGCACGGGACGATGGGGCATCTCCATCACAGAGCTCTACCATTATTGACGGCAGACACAAATGGTCATTGGGCTTCCAAACTCCGATCATCAGGGGGTGTGCAGAGGTTGTGCGCTTGGCAAGAATGTCAAGGCACTTTTTCCTAGTAGCGAGACTCAATCCAAGGGTATCTTGGATCTGATCCATTCAGACGTGGTAGGGCCTATGTCGGCAGCTTCAGTGAAGGGAGCATTTTACTATGTGACCTTCATTGATGAATTCTCCAGGAAGACTTGGATCTACTTCATGAAGACCAAGGATGAGGTCTTTAGTCACTTCCGAGCCTTCAAAGCTCAGGTGGAGAACATGACAGGGAGGAAGATCAAGGCATTGAGGACAGATAATGCAAATCCATGCCTACACTGATGGTGATGGATTTGAAGAAAATGAACGATGCTTCTACTAATTCAGGTGAGATTGATCCACATTTGTACCGACAGCTAATTGGATCATTGATGCATCCAGTTAACACCAGACCTGATATATGCTATGTAGTGAATGTACTTAGTTAGTTCATGAGTCAGTCGAGACAAACTCACTGGATAGCAACGAAGCATGTATTGATATATCTACGAGGCACAGTTGGATATGGCCTGAGATATGCCTCCAGTGTAGACATGAGTTTGCAAGGATACGTCGATGCAGATTGGGCAGGGAGCGCAGTGGACCGAAAGAGCACATCCAGTTGTTGTTTTACCTTGGGGTCTGCCATGGTTCCCTGGTGCAGCAGGAAACAGAGCTCTGTGGCCTTGAGTACCACAGAAGCAGAGTATATAGCGTTGAGTGTGGCAGTCCGCGAAGCAGTGTGGCTTCGCAAGCTCCTGATAGATTTATTTGATCATGAGATGGATCCTACCATTATTCATTGTGATAACCAGAGTTGTGTGAAGCTCTCTGAGAACCCTGTGTTTCACGATAGATCGAAACACATTGAGATAAAATATTATTATATCAGAGACATGGTGCAGAGGAAAGCAATACACGTGCAGTACCTTCCTACACATGAGCAGATTGCAGATATCTTCACCAAACCGCTTGCCAAGACAAAGTTCARGTACTTTCGTGAGAGACTTGGCCTGGTGGAGAATGCCTCCCTAGCTAAGAGGAAGTGTTGATGATTACAGCTTCGTGAGACATCCTCCAGGACACATTCTCCTGTGAGACTGAGTGAGTCGACCTGTGAGAGAACCCATGTGTTGGGTGTGCCCATGAGATRGATGTGTCGTTCCTCTCTGGACTGAGATGAGACGATGTGTGCCCCTGTGTGGGGTGAGGATGCCCATGAGATGGGTCTGTCACTCCTCTCTTGATTGAGATGAAACGATATGTACCCATGTGTGGGGTGAAGGTGCCCATGTGATGAGTGTGCGCCAGACTCTGGATTGAGTTGTTATGACGTGTGGTCTCCTGCCTTGTGGACTCGGTTGAGTCAAGCTTGAGGTGGTACTCCAAATGATTCTCCTGTGGACTCAATGAGATAGAAATCTGTTGAGTAGGACATCCCTGTGTCTGAGCATAGGTGGGCGTGCCCCTAGTGGTTGAGCACTAACGGATGTGTGATCCCTTGCTATATTGTTTGAGAGTAAGATTTACCTGTAACTCTAATTGTGATGTAAAGGGTACAGGTCGGCTCCACCATATGTGAAAGATAATTAATGTTTATTGTAATAATTAATTATTTTTTGAGTTATTGAGGTCGGCCCTGTTGTGCCAATAGACACCACTTTTGGTCTGTCCAATCTAGTATAAGTAAAGGTGATTTCCGCATCGAGGAAACAGACAAGTCACTTGTCATTTAGAAATTTCAGCAAGTACATCTTCTAGGGCTGAAGTGTGCACCTCTCTTGGGCACAAGTTTCATGGTAGTAGAGCACCCTCTTGTGTGCATTAGGGTTTCATGGTTGGAGGATCTTCTCATGAGAATATAGCAAAGGATTGTTGGGTTTTTCTCCCTTGTTCAAAAGGGTTTTCCCAGGATATTTCTTGTGTTCTTGTGCATGGTATTTCTTCTTGTGATCTTGGTTATTGCGGCAATTGTAAATGGTGTAGCTGCATTTGTTTATGGTTCAAGTACATAACTAAAATGAAATAAACCTCATGTTTGAGCCAAGCATAGTGAAAATTCAACAGGACCTTAGTGTCAATCAATGCAAACTCCTTCCATTTGGGCAATCCATAACCATGCAAGGCTTGGAAAGGGGTCGTTTTTGCGGAAGTGTGATATGTAGAATTATACCACCATTCAGCTAAATGTCTCAAAGGTTAAATGGTGTTTCGTGAAGTGTGATTTTGTTTATCTATCACGAAACACCGAAGGAAAGTTTCTAAGCATTTATTTACAATTTCTGTCTGACCGTCTGTTTGTGGATGGTAGGTTGAGCTCATATTAAGGGATATTCCTATTTGTTTGCAAAAAATCTCTCCAGAAATTTCCTTTAAATTTTGCATCCCTATCACTGACAATAACCTTCGAAAATCCATGCAATTTATAAATGTTTTTGCAAAATACATCTACAATTTGCTTTGTTGAATCAGTTTTCCTTATTACCATGAAATGTGCATATTTGGTTAATCTGTCAACCGAAACAAAAATTTTATCCTTCCTGTCAAACATGGGTATCCCTTCAATGAAATCCAACGAGATCTCTTCCCATTTTTGGTCAGGAATATGTAGAGGATGAAGTAGTCCTTGAGTCATAACATTTTCATTTTTATTTCTGACACAATAATAATAATAATAATAATCTATTTTTAAGGTCACAACCAAGCCAGCACACCAAATTGGTGTATGAGACCCCCTTGTTTGTGGGACAAGGGACCCCCCTCCACCCAGTGATTTGACTGGTAAAGTCTACAAAGGTATACATACCCTACCCCCCTCTGGATTTGAACCTGTGACCTCTTAAAAGGTAACATATGTTCTTAACCATTAGGCCCACTCAATTTCACATTCGGCAACAAATTTTTGAATATCCTTATTCATTCTTTTCCAATAGAATGATTGTCGTGCATTATAGTAGGTTTTGAAAAAGCCTACATGTCCCGCTGCTAGGGAGTTGTGTGACTCCTTTAAGACTTTCATTTTAAATTTTGAAGATGGAATTAGATAGATTATGTCCTTAAGGCTTATACCATAAAATGTTGTTTTTCCATTCAAATTTTGGGTTTTGGTCCAATTTATTGATTATTGGATTAGATTTAGGATCTTTGGCATACTCAACTTGGATCTCATCTAACCAATCAGGATTTACTATTGTTGTTGCATATACTCTTACTTCCTCATCTTTTCATGATAGTGCATCAATAGCTACATTGTCCTTCACTTTTTTGTGTATTATTTCTATATCAAAGGTGGAAAGTTTTTCCATCCACTTTTTTTGTTCGGTGGACAACGTTTTTTTCCTTAGTAGGTATTGAAGACTATTGTGATCAGTTTGTATCGAGAATTTGCTTCCTAAGAGATATTGTTGCCACTTGGCTAATGCATGCATAATGGATAGCATTTCCTTATTATAGGTAGATTTTAACTCTTCCCTTTTGTTGAGCTTTCGACTTTCAAATGCTATTGGATGGCCATCTTGCATTAACATTGCTTCTATTCCAATTATGGATGCATCGCACTATTACAAAGGGTTTTGTAAAATCTGGTGTTGCTTACACAGGTGCAGACGACATAACCTTTTTAACGTTTCAAAACATTCCTCTGCATTGTTATCCCATTTGAAGGAATTTTTCTTTATTAGGTTTGATAGTGGTGTTGTCAAATGAACGTAGTTCTTGATAAATCTAACCTGTTAATCCAAGGAATCCCCTTAGTTTTGATATGTTTTTTGGTTTTGGTCATTCCATGATTGCTTTGATTTTACTGGGGTCCACCTTGACTCCTTCTTGGGATATGATATGACCAAGGTATTCTACTTCCTTTTTACCAAACGAGCACTTTGCCATTTTTGCATAAAACTGATTTTTTTCTAAGAGAGAAAGTACCTACTCTAAATGTTTCATATGCTCCTTCCAAGTCTTACTGTAAATCAGACTATCATCAAAAAAGACTAGTATGAATCTTCTTAAGTAGGGTCTGTTATCGCACAATTTGTACTTTCCCAAAAGCCCAAGGCAAGTGGATACAGAATTGGCGTAACTGAGAATAACCTATCCCTGACACCTTAATAGGAGATCCCTTTCTATTTAGGAGTATGTCAAGACTACCCGAGCAGAGACGTCCCCGGTGACCTGGGGGATTTGAGAAGGCTAAGGCAAGTAATCACAAGGAAATCCTTCCCCTCTCACAGATCACTCAAATCAAAGGTTTCTTTATGTCTTATAAAGATGAAGCAAATAGATAATATTGTGTACCTGCCCAGAACAAGACAACAAGGCAAACGGGGGCACTTTCCAAGTACCAAATGATTGTTAGTGCTTCATAAGACAATAAACCTTCATAAAGTAAGCTAGCTGATATGAATTTGCAGCAATGCAACAATTTATAAGAGCAATTAATATTTTATAACAGCCACAAGATTTATGCCTTGAAATTGCTTGAAAAAGACAAAAGTAACTTTGACTAGGCAAATTGATAATAAATTGTCACAAGCAAAGTTGGCAATGTTTAGCTAGCTTTTAATATCACTTTTGCAGAGAATTTGCTGCAGTTAGATCGCTGTAGCAATCTTTTGCAACAGCAGCAAATTCTAATGGTCAAAAGTGCAAGAAAACACCAAACAAAGTTAGCACTTACCTAGTAGATTGACTAGCAATTATCACAATTGATTTTTGAATGGTTTTAGTGCAAGTTATGTAGGCAAATGTATGTTTGTATGGTTGTAGCAATGTTTTGCTACAGCAGCAAGTTAACTTGGGAGTTAGTCTAGTTTAGGGTTAGCAAATGTTAGTCAAAGCTTCAAGGATAAAAGTATGAGTGTTTGTTTGATCAATCAACACTTGTAGATGGTAGTCTAGTGCCTTTCTAGGGTAAATGGAGTCACTAATGGCAGCAGCAAATTTTAGAGGAAAAATAGCAATGATAATGATATGTCAAAGGGATGGAGAGGATAAGAAAGGTGTTGGTATCCCAAGGCCTAAAAAATCCACCTCCAAGAGATAATTGCTAGGAAGTAAAGATTTCTCATTTCCTTGAACAAATTGTAATAAAATATGCAATTGGGCATGGAAGTAGGGTTACTAGAGTGCTACAATGGTAGGGCCCTAGTATCTACTTCAAGATAGGTGTCTTTCAAGAAATTTTGGCACATGGAAGACTATAGGGAAAAAGATAATAACATATGTCTATCCCCTAGGGTTTCAAGCAAGCAATTTCATAATCTTAGGCATGAAACAAGTAAAATTAACCATAAGCATTCATTCACAATAAAGAAATGCAGATTTTCCACTTACTTCACCAAGGATAATCAAGCAAATCACCCTAGTTGAAGATCCTCCACATGAAAACTGTTGAAATAATGTAACTACAAAGAGTATTCTTATTATTATTGATATATTATTCATAGGATCAATCCCCATTGTGGATTGATCATGTCGGTTATTGTAAAAGGACCAAATCCCCTTTTTTGCGGATTGGTCAAAAGACAATTGTAATAGGCAGAATAAGAAGTCAGCCCCAGCAGTTATTAAAGTTACCCAGAAATATAATAAAGGTGGGTTTACCCACCCAGTTTGAGAAGTCGGCCCTGCCAGTGAAGAGACACTTCACACGTGCCAGACTTGTATAAATAAAGGAGGCTAGCACCTCACTTAGACACAACTCACTTGCTCAGTTTGAGAGACAAGTTCTGATCCGTTACCGGCAAAGGAGAGAGAGAGTGGCACATATCTAGGAGAGGACTTTCTGTATTAGCATAAGAGATCTCTTGGCATTGTATTGGCTATCTATATTAAAGAAGTTTTGCTGGGTTTTCTTCCCCTAGAGGGTTTCCCAGGATAAATGTTGTGTCTCTTGTGATTGTGTATTTCTCAGTGATCTTGGATTATGCTATTGTTATCTAATGAAATGCAAATATCTATAATAATGGCTTAAACATTAACAAAAATTGCCAAAATACACCAATAAATGCCTCCTCCAAGAAGTGCGCACCACTAATTTCAACCAAGAAACCTTAAGAAAGGCCGAATTTCAGACCACCACTTGTGTGATGAGTGAATGATGAAAAGATACAAGAGTTTTATCTCTTATTTATACAATAACAATGACCATTAATTATCTTTTAGGTCATAAAAGGCCGACATAGACAGTTTACATCAAAAATCCAGTTTTTACATAAAATCAATAATTAAAACCCTAATTTCAATTTAGGGATGACGTCATGCCCCTCTAGGGTGACGTTAGACCCCTAGCTTGGAACGCTAGGCCTCAAATGCAAAACGTTGGGCCTCCAAAGGCCTCAAATGTTGCCACACGTGCCAACTAGCACCAAACCGTCCTCATAAATGCCAAACCCTAACTGGATGACGTCAAGGGTCAGCATGGTGACATCAGGTACCTTCAAGGGCCAATGTCATGGTGGAAGGGAAAGACCCCCCTGGGTCTAGGCCTGCCAGAGTGTCTCAAGGAAAAACGTCCTTATTTCTTCCTGGTGCCATCCTCTGGTGTCTCTCTACCCCTGGTTGGGGTCACAGCATCCATCTGGTGGGCTTTTATCCCCATGGAGGTCCAAGCTAATCATCTCCCCATATGTACCTATCCACCGAGCATGGTCCTGCAGCAACAACAAGTACGCCCTCCATGGGCTCATAAGTCACAAGGATCATAGCAATGTCAATCACATCTAATAATCAAATTACCCAAACATGTGCATCAAACCCCCCTTTACCCAGACAAATGCTCAAAGACGTTATGTAGTTTAACAAGTCAAGTTTGGAGAGGGTCTTACGACATCCTATTGGGCCAATCCTCCTCAAGTTTGGGGTGTTTTCCAGGTGAAGACCAATCTAGGTCATGTAAGTGTATGAAATGGTGCAGGGGGAATGTTTGGGCAAAGGGTGCAGTGATAACAGGGAAATGTAGGTCTTACCTATGGGTGCCTCTGTAGAGGGCGAGTTGCACCTTGTCATGGATGCCATTGTTTCCTAGCCCATTCAATGTCTTTTATTCTTTGTCTTATTGCTTTTTCTTTTCAAGAGAATAGTTGGGGGACACTGTCCTGGCGTGGTGACCAGTGGTGACAGCATTACCCACAAGCACTGCATGGAAATGAGAAGGTTGGCTCGTGATGAGACCCCCTTTATCTTGGCTATGCCACCAAGAGCCACTACCCTGGTTTTGTGACCAGATAGATGGTAGTGTCATACCGCTACATGCCCATGGACCTAATAGGTCGACTCATGATGAGACCTCCCATCCACCAACTAGACCTTGAGTTTTATTTTATCTTATGGTTCCTCTTTTTTTACTGAGAAGTCGTTTATTGCTTTCTCGGGAATCCCTGGGCGAAGCATCTCAAAGGTTTTTTATTTTGGCTTTTAACTTTTGCCAGCTACTTTTACCCTCTAGGCCTTTGGCCCCTTCTTCCCACAAGGCAAGGTAAAACCCTTACTAGTGTGGAAAACCCAATGCTCGAACCAAGGTAGGGGAAGATGAGAGGGATAATGATGAAAAATGGTAAGTATGGAAGGAATGGATGATGACCTTTCATAGACCCACCTAGTGGCAACTCATCCTAAGGGGAACCATCTTACTAGGGCATTCTGTCACCCCCCCCAGGTATGAACAAGTTAAAGAGCATAATTTCCAAGCAAACGTTATGAAATAAAGGAGAGTTCAGTGCAACATATTCAAATGCTTCGAAAATCAGAGTGACACATACCATGATACCCGGACTCATTACCTCATGGAGCAAGACTCACTGCTACTTCAGGACGAGGCTGGTGGGATGGATGTGTTAATGTTTAAGCCATTATTATAGATGTTTGCATTTCATTAGATAACAATAGCATAATCCAAGATCACTGAGAAATACACAATCACAAGAGACACAGCATTTATCCAGGGAAACCCTCTAGGGGAAGAAAACCCAACAAAACTTCCTTAATATAGATAGCCAATACAATGCCAAGAGATCTCTATGCTAAAACAGAAAGTCCTCTCCCAAGATATGCGCCACTCTCTCTCTCCTTTGCCGATAATAGATCAGAACTTGTCTCTCAAACTGAGCAAGTGAGTTGTGATCAAATGAGGCGCTAGCCTCCTTTATTTGTACAAGTCCTGGCACGTGTGAAGTGTCTCTTCACTGGAAGGGCCGACTTCTCAATCTGGGTGGGTAAACCCACCTTTATTATATTTTTGGGTCTTCTTATTAACTGCTAGGGCCGACTTCTTATTCTGCCTATTATAATTCTCTGTTGACCAATCCGCAAAAG
>JASDQU010586467.1:91299-107506 GCA_032191745.1 Picea mariana | reverse complement strand
TGATTGTGCTCTGATACCACTGTAGCAATAAACCTGTTATTGAATAGTAGACAAAATATTTCTGATTTAAGTAATGATTGATAAATGAATAAAAAATGATGAATACAATTACCCTCGTGACAGTTTACTATATAGCATTGACGTGCCTCTTGATTATTTTAATTAAATAATTATTATTATTATTATGTTTGTAACATATTGTATGTTCATGGTTTAACCAAGACTCTTCTTTGAGTTTCTTCTCTAACATATCTAAAGTTTATGGTTGAGTTTGATAATCAACAAGTGATCTTCAAAATACACATCCCTATATGGAAATTTAATGACAAAAATCAGCAAGCTAATATTATGTCATACACTTAGCAACCTAGAGATAACTGTCTTGCATGAACTCTGAAATGTCTAAAACCCACATTCAGAAATTACCATAAGCAGAAATACACATTGCTAAGTAATTATGCAGTGGAATAAACACAATGAATAGCATTCATCCAACCATGAAAAACTGAGAAATTTAGGCAAATGTCAGGGAAAACCCCAAGGTGGGGAAACCCAATGAGAGAGAGAGATTCTATTAGCTTTAGGAAAGATTTATCAACAGCCACAATACAGTTTCCAGCCAAGAAAAACAACTTACAGCACACAATTGCCTTGAAATTCGTGCCACAGTTCGTACAACTGTATGGATTTGCTGAAAACAGCACCTCGAAATTTGTGCCCACAACAGGCTGTTGTACCTTCTTCCTGTACGGCCGACCTCCTTTAGAAAACTCTACTAAAACTGCCTCAAAAAACGTGCCTTCTCTTGCCTCAATTTCCGTGCCAAAGTTTGTTGTTGTACGGCTTGTATGGATCCGTACAGTACGGCCTGTCCCAGCAAATAACACAACAACACCCAAAACAGAAAATGCCTCTTTGGGATTTGGGCCCTAGCTCTCTTGGGAAATGTGCCAACTTGCTGCTCACTTTCCTCTCCAAGCTCTCCTCAGAAATCTCTCTCACTCCTCTCAATGTGTCTTGCACACTACCCAATGCATTCTTTTATAAAATCTGAAGATGACCTTTTCCCTCCCAAGTGTCTTTTCACCTTCCCCAACCCTAAATCCAAAGGCCAAGATCTAATCTTGCCTTTACAAGATCAAGGGTCATGATTCATTCCCTCCAAAATAAATCACTGAAAATATTAACGTACATTTCACTTTATTACATAAGTGCACTTTATGAAGTAAAGTCACTTTAATATTAGAAGGTACACTTCATTAAAAAGTCACTTTAATAAAAGAACCACTTTATAACAACTTTATAAAAACCCATTATAAAGTCAAGTGTCTAGTAGTGTAGGTACAAGGTAACTTCCACATACAAGACACATATGCAGAGTACCTCCCGAGCTAAAAAGCTAACACCCTAATCCTGGTCAAGTTTTGGCCAAAGGAGTTCATGCGAGTGGTTTTTACAATTTGCTATAAGATCCTATGAAGAGCTTTGGTGCATCGCAATGACAATATGTGTGGGCTTTGCCACAAACAATTAGGTCACTTGCACTATGAAGCTTTGCCTCTCATGAAGGACATGCTAGAGGGACTGCTTGATTTAAGGTGGGAAGGATAGGAGTGTACTAGGTATGTGTGCACTCTATTACATCCCAAATTCACTTCAATATGTTAAGTTTTAAGATGTGCTAGACTCAAGCATGAGGTTTATTTCATTTAGCATGTACTTGAACCATAAACAAATGCAACAACACCATACACAAGTGTTGTGATAACCAAGATCACAAGAAGAATAACCATGCACAAGAACACAAGAAGTATCCTAGGAAAACCCTTATCAAACAAGGGAAAAACCCAGCAATCCTTTGCTATATTCTCAAGAGAAGATCCCCCAAACCATAAACCCTAGATGCACACAAGAGGGTGCTCTACAACCTAGAACCTAGCGCCCAAGAAAGGTGCGCACTTCAGTTGTACATGCAGTTGCTAAAATTTTCAAATGACAAGTGAGTGAATATGTAATCCTCAATTGGGATTCACCTCTATTTATACAAGACTAGACACAGCAATAGGTGTGTCTCTTGGCACAATAGGGCCAACCTCAATAATTCAGTAATATAATTAATCATTACATAAATATTAATTATCTTTCACATATGGTGGGGTCGACTTGTACCCTTTACATCACAATTAGGGTTACAAGTAAATCTTACACTTAGGCAATATAGCAAGGGATCCACGTGTCCACTAGTGCTCAGCCACTAGGGACACGTCCACTTGTGCTCAGCCACAGGGACGTCATACTCAACAGATCTCTATCTCAACTGAGTCCACAAGAGAATCATCCGGAGTACCATCTCAAGTCGACTCAACTGAATCCACAGGATTACAAGGCAAGAGACCATCTCAAGCTGACTCAACTCGGTCCAGAGGAGTACAAGAAAGAAACCTCACGTCATCACAACTCAGTCCAGAGTGTGACGCACACCCATCACATGGGCACACCCAACACATGGGCACACATCGTCTCCACTCAGTCCAGAGGAGAACAACAAACCCATCACATGGGCCCTCTCACAGATCGACTCAAATCAGTCTAGAGGAGAACGACCTAGAGAATGTCACACGACGCTGCAATCATCAACACTCCCTCTCAACTAGGGAGGCATTCTCCACCAGGCCAAGTCTCTCACAGAAGTACTCGAACTTCGTCCCAGCAAGCGGTTTGGTGAAGACATCTGCAACCTACTTGTGTGTAGAAAGGTACTGCACATGTATTGCTTTCCTCTGCACCATATCTTTGATATAATGGTATTTGATCTCAATGTGTTTCGATTTATCGTGAAACACAGGATTCTCGGAGAGCTTCACACAGCTTTGGTTATCGCAATGGATAATAGTGGAATCCATCTCATGACCAAATAAATCTGCAAGGAACTTGCGAAGCCTCACTGCTTCGCGGACTGCCACACATAATATAATGTACTCTGCTTCTACGATACTCAAAGCCACGGAAGTCTGTTTCCTGCTGCACCAGGAAATCATGGCAGACCCCAAGGTAAAACAACAACCGAATGTGCTCTTTCGGTCCACTGCGCTCCCTGCCCAATCTGCATCGGCATATCCCTGCAATCTCCTGTCTACACTGGAGGCATATCTCAGGCCATAACCAACTATGCCTCGTAGATATCTCAATACATGCTTTGCTGCTATCCAGTGAGTCTGTCTCGGCTAACTAATGAACTGACTGAGTACGTTCACTGCATTGCATATATCAAGTCTGGTGTTGACCAGATACATCAATGATCCAATCAGCTGTCTGTAAAGATGTGGATCAATCTCGCCTGAATCGGAAGAAGCCTCGTTCATCTTCTTCAAGTTCATCACCATCGGTGTAGGCATGGATTTGCAGTCCATCATCCTGAATATCTCCACTGTATATTTTCCTTGACTCGAGAAAAATTCATCAGTCCTTTGCCATACTTCCAATCCAAGAAGTAGTGCATCACACCTAGGTCCTTCATCTTCGAATTCATCTGGCTGCTCGATGTAAACTTCTTCCTCAATCTCACCATTGAGAAAGGCTTGTCTTTACATCCATCAAATGTAGTCTCCAACCCATGGATGTTATAAGATCAATAATCGTACAGATGGAAGTGTATTTGGGCAACAGGAGCAAATGTATCCTCATAATCTATTCCCTCCACCTGAGAGAATCTTCTAGCCACAAATCTCGCTTTATACTTCTCGACACTTCCATCAGCTGCATGCTTGATCTTTATAGATCCACACATCATTCTTCATAATGGACTGATACTCTTCAGTCATGGCATCTTGCCAAAACTGTTGTCCTGTTGCTTCTCCATGACAAGAAGGTTCAGTATCAATGATGTGGCTCAAGGCTGGAACATAGCTCGAAAATCTCTGTGGTCTCTTGCTCTCTCGGAATGTATCACGAGGAGTTGCATGTCCCTCTACTTCTAGCAGATTTTGTCGAGCCCATGTAGGCCTCTCCGGCCTACTGCCGTGTCTTTAGGAATCATCAGCTAGAGCTACGGGATCAACTGGATCAACTGGATCAATAACTGTCTCCCTCTGAACTGCTGAAGGGGAGAAGGTATTGTCTCTTCCTTCTTCTCAAATAGTTTGACTCCCTCTGAAATCTAAAGGATGAACATCTTCCTTTTTCTGTGTTGCTAACCTGGAGACATCCCATGTCTTCTCAGGTCCTCTACTATCTCTACAGTATTATGCTGGCCTCCTGTGCTAGGATAATAACCAAGATGACCTCCCGTAGGGATAACAATCAAAATGGCCTCTTGTACTAGGATAATAACCAACCAACACAAATGGGCTCCCGTACCGGAGATAATAGCCCTTCAATAATGAAATAAGAAATCTGGCCTCCAATAGGGTTAACAACCACGATGGCCTCCTGTACTAGAATAACAACCAACCAAAATATTGGACTCCCATACCAGGGATCATGGTCCAAGTCATGAGGGCTCCCACACCAAGGATAATACCCTTCATTATCAAAAACAAGCTACTACAGAGTAATGATGAAATCAATTAAGGAAAGTAGTACAAGACTTACCTTAGTCTGCAATCATGCTCAATCTTGCTTTTGGTCCTCTTGAGAAAGTTGAGATAGAGAAGAACTCCTCGTCGTTCTTGCTTGCATTCCTTGACTTCTTTTGAGGTGGCTAATGTTGCTTCCCTTGCACATCACTAGCTGCAAGCTTAGTCTCATAGTGACAAGGGCTTGAACCCTTTCACATCACTAGCTGCAAGTCGAGTTTCCTAGTGACTAGAGCTACAAGTCTAGTCTCTTCACTAGAGCTTGAATATAGCCCATGCTCAAAAAGTCACCTCAAGGATCAATTTTGAAATCAGTACAATTTTCAACATACCTCTCACATCAACTATCTTCAAGCTTTCATCATTATGGACAGTACTTCATGTTTGATGATTTGACAAGTGGATGGCACATTCATTTTTAATCTTCATCAATTTTCTGTCACTAAATCTTCATTGCTGCCTTAGATCCGGTCTTGTGTTTGCTTCAGAATAAGTCTTGGTATAGGCCTGGAACAAACTTCAAGGATTTATAAAAGCTCAAAAATTTGTCTTTCAGTGTTTAGATATTTTGTCTTAATGTTTGCCTGAAATTTTCTTCAAAAGAGGGACCTCAACCCTGGTCTGGAACTTGCCAAGGTTATTTCTAGAAATCTGCCTCTTCTGATTGCCCAAAGAACCCCTTGAAGTTCTATGAAATTCTTATTAGGATAAGTATTAGAACAGGCCTCAATTGCAGCAAACAACACTGGTAAAAATCGCCTTGATATCTGCTACAGTACAGGCCTCAGATCCGCCCAAAAGACTGTCACAAATTTGACCTCAAATCCGCTCAAAAGACTGTCCCAAATCTGACCTTATAAACTTCCTTAAAACAGACTTAAGTTCGCCTTTTTTCTCAAAAAATTATGCCTTTCTGCCTCAGATACTAGGGCATATTATCTCAAGAAAAAACTCGGCCTAACATAATGTACATAGAGTCTGCCTCAGATTTGTTGTTGAATGCATCTCAGATCTGCCTTCACGACTGTCTCAGAATAGGCCTGAAAATTCGCCCTTAACTGCCTCAGACTTGCACCTTATCTCTGCCACAGATTAGGTCTCAGAACAGGCCTGGAACTCATTAAGTGTAACCCAGAAAATTGCCTCAGATCAGCCTCAGATTTTCGCTGCCTCAGAAAGACGGAAGCTGCTATAAGTCTGCAATTTTGATTAGGTCTGCGGTTAAGAGGGCTGTTAGGCACCTTCTAGCTGCGGCAGCCCTGGAGGGGCTGCGGTCTCCTTTTAGGACCTTCAACAGGGCTCGGCCAAGGCTAGAAGACCTGCGGCCAGCCTCATATTTCACTTCAGAAATTTAAGGGAGGTTCAGCCCTTCCTTTACACCTACAGCAGGGGTTCTAGCAACCACGGCCTTCCTTCAAGATTGTGCAGTAGTCTTCTTCAAGTATTGCTCCGATTCCATGTTAAGTTTTAAGATGTGCTAGGCTCAAGCATGTAGTTTATTTCATTTAGCATGTACTTGAACCATAAACAAATGCAGCAACACCATACACAAGTGTTGCAATAACCAAGATCACAAGAAGAATAACCATGCACAAGAACACAAGAAGTATCCCAGGAAAACCCTTCTCAAACAAGGGAAAAACCCAGCAATCCTTTGCTATATTCTCAAGAGAAGATCCCCCAAACCATAAACCCTAGATGCACACAAAAGGGTGCTCTACAACCTAGAACCTAACGCCCAATAGAGGTGCGCACTTCAGCCATACATGCACTTGCTGAAATTTCCAAATGACAAGTGAGTGAGTGTGTAATCCTCAATGGGGATTCACCTCTATTTATACAAGACTAGACACAGCGATAGGTGTGTCTCTTGGCACAATAGGGCCGACCTCAATAACTCAGTAATATAATTAATCATTACATAAATATTAATTATCTTTCACATATGGTGGGGCCGACTTGTACCCTTTACGTCACAATTAGGGTTACAAGTAAATCTTACACTCAGACAATATAGCAAGAGATCCACACGTCCACTAGTGCTCAGCCACTAGGGACATGTCCACTTGTGCTCAGCCACTAGGGACACGTCCACCTGTGCTCAGCCACAAGGACGTCATACTCAACAGATCTCTATCTCAACTGAGTCCACGGGAGAATCATCTGGAGTACCATCTCAAGCTGAATCAACTGAGTCCACAAGAGTACAAGGCAAGAGAGACCATCTCAAGTTGACTCAACTCAGTCCAGAGGAGTACAAAGCAAGAGACCTCACATCATCACAACTCGGTCCAGAGTTTGACGCACACCTATCACATGGGCACACATCGTCTCAACTCAGTCCAGAGGAGAACGACACACCCATCACATGGGCCCTCTCACAAATCAACTCAACTCAATCCAGAGGAGAATGACCTGGAGAATGTCACACGACGCTGCAATCATCAACACAGTACACCCTATATTTTTTCTCCCAATGTGATCTATCATATCAGTAGATTATGTGTATCATTGTATCATGACGAGCCAAAAGTGTGGTTATCTTTGTACTCGTGTATTGTATTGGGCCATGCTTAGATGATCTATGTAACAGTGAGGAACCTAGGTAGTATCTCGAGACCCTTTGTGCTCGATCATGGTCCGTCTTCTTAGTCCCCATTTCAAGATATGCCTTGCTCTTATGGCTACAGTTAACTATCCCTCGGTGGCAATAACTCGCCATCATGTCCTTCATTTATGATCTAGGTAGGTATGCGAGCATCTTGGGATGGATCTACTAGGATACATGATCTAGGGGAACTTCTAGTCTCTCTCACTTCTTTGTATGTAATGTAAAAGTGTTGTTCATGTTGTAAAGGTTGTCATACCTATTTAAAGCACATTTATCTTATGCCTAAGCATGGACCCCCATCTTATGTATTTGTCACACTTTGGCCATCTACTCTTGGAGATGATTCTGCAGATGCTCACTCGGTGTCACATTTCCCGAGGTTGACAGGGAGGCCGAGTTTAGTGATCGTGGACAGGACAACATAGCTATCAGTACACTTCAATAGAAGGTTTATAGATCAGTAGGCATCAAGATACTTGGTATGGCACCTTGAGAGTTATGTGATGCAAGGTTTGATGCTCTTCTAGAGCGCATGGGAGTTTCGGGGATTTGCATGATTGTTTCCTTCCATTGTTGGGGAAATTTGGGAGTAGATCGAGATGAGGATGCTATGTGGTAGGATGGATCTCCTTGGTTGAGGATCAGGTATATCAGTAAATCATCTTCTTGGTTAGCAGGGGATCTGGATTCTATTGGAGATGGTAGTTGGGAGATTGGTGAGAGACTCCTTGATGGACGGATATTGTATTTACTTGTTCCATTGGTTGGGGGTCTTCCGGAGACTCATGGTGTTGATGTCTTACAAGACTATACTTTACAGGGCACTACAGTTCACATCTTGATTTGGGATCCCAAGATTGGAGTGCTTGGTAGTCCAGCGTTTGATGGAGTTGAGATCCGAGTGGAGTGGTTGCTTGAAGAGTTGAACGAGGATCTACTGCACATGATCATTCTACTCATCAGGAGCATTCGGGTGGCATGCGTGGTGAGCACTTGGAGGGACCATGTTTTGAGGGGAGAGTACTACATGTCACACAGGTGGATATGAGACCCTGAAATCATACATAGATTGATTCAGTTATTGCTTGAGGACAAGCAATATTCGAGCAGGGAGGACTGTAATGTCCCCATTTTTGGATTTACCTATGTTACAAATTAGGATGCCCGCCAGAGTAGCCAGTTGAGGGTTATAGCGAGATCAGGAGGTATTGAGGAGTTTTATTGGGTCCAACTCACATTATTCATCATATTTCATCATCAGGATCCATTCCGCACAGCTTTCTGATGTTTCGTTGTCTTTGGTTTCGTTGGATTCTGATGATTTTCGTAATTTTCAGTTATTATTAAGCATATTTTAATTAAATTCACTAAGGATGTCATTTTGGGCATAATATGTGAAGAAACACCTTAGTGTAATAGCTCATCGAAATCGGGAGGAAAATCTCTACAGGATAAGATGATGAAAAGTGACTTTCAGTGGCCGAAGAAGCCATAAGGGAAAATTAATCACTTTTTAGAGGAAAAAAGGTCAATTAATTAATAAAGTGATTTTATGAAGAAACATTAAAGTAAATTAAAAGTCACTTGGAGAGAAATGGTGAACAAGGGTATAAAAGAGAAATAGGGGCTTCTATTCTCTCATTATGTTGAATGATATTTTGATGTCTGGCTTCTTAGCTGGAGAGCCTATGGTACTTGGGGGTTTTGAGGGTTTGACTGAATAAACCCTAGAGATCAACAAGGTAGTGAAAAATTCTCATGTTCTTGATCCAAGCTTGGCCAAGGAGGTGAAAGATTCCTCCCTCACCATTCTACATTAGTTCAGAACTACTTCAGCCATCAGTTTTGGCAAGGGGGCGCACYAGTGAGGGTTTTCAGCAGGTTGGGGTGCACCAGTTGAGGAGAACATGTTCGATTTGCCTTAGGGAGGCTAGATCTTCRGTAGATCTTRTTCCAGGAGTGGTTGCTACCATCCTAGCGCCTTTTTGCATCAGTGTATGAGGGTATTCTATTGCATATCCGTTCTCTTATCCAGTGGGGGCGTATTTCTCTTCAGRAGGGTGCACTGTTCATAGTAGATCTATTGATTTGAAGTGTGAGATCACTCCCAACAGCTAGGAGATTCATAACAGGAGTTCTCTATCACCCGATCTACATTTTGACAGTATTTTCATAGATTTTGGTGGTCATCTTCAAGGAGGCCGAAATCTTAGCTTGCTATAGCCAATGAGGGCGCATTTTGCTAGAGAAGACAACACTTACAGCAAGGGAAAGAGTTGGGTCTTGGAGATCTTTGGTATTCAGCTTGGGGAGGCTTTTGGAAGCCTATATCTTCATCTTTCTATTGTATTTTGGAGGCATTATCAGCCACACTCATTATTCTTCTATCTATGATCCAGATCTGCTCTACTGTTGTATGGAGGTTAGCTATCTTTGACAAATAAAATCAGATCTGAGGTATTTGTAGCTATTTCTTGTATTGCATTTTGTTGAATATCTATTGTTGTCATATTCCTATCATTTATGTGCTGCAAAACTCTACAAAAACCATCATAATAAACCCTGGCGCAACTTAAGAAGACAAATCAGCAAACTGTTTGACAAAATACCACAACCAGAAAACACTCAAACTTCAAATGTTCCAAGCAAAACCACTTGGGAACATTACACGATCTAGCAGATATGAGGTACCAGTGGACAAATCTAATGCAAATCTAAAGTACCAGTGGACAGATATAGCATATCTAAGGTACCAGCAGCCAGATCTAATAGATTTGAAGTACCAGTGGAAAGATCTAGTGCAGATCTGAGGTATCAGCAAGCAAATCTAGCAGATCTAAGGTACCAGCAGGCAGATATTGCAGATCCGAAGACCAGTAGGCAGATCTAGTGTAGATTTGAGTGTCTAGCAGGCAGATCTGGGCAGATCAACAGAGGGTTTCTTCAAGGCCTAAGTTTCCAGGTTTGTTGTATTTGTATTTTTCCTCAGTGGGCCATTTTCCCAGTAAGGAAGCCCTTGTAAGCTTGGAGTCATTATAAATGGAACGTTGATTTGAAGGGCAGAATTTTTGTGTGCATGTATGAAGTTTGGTTTCCAGTTTCTTCCGTTGTTTTATTTCCAGCCAGTATATTTTATTTTGTGTGCTGTAATTTACTTTTTAGCAAGGAAATACACAAGGTAATAATTTATCTAGTTGTTGGGAATTGAGATTTCAACAAAGTATTCAAACCGTGTTGAAAATTAACATGGTATCAAATCTTACACTCTGAGAGGGAGACCAATTTCAGATACACAGCAGTTTATGACAGCAGATCTATTAGATCTGATTTGCAACAGTGTGTGTTTAAAGGACCAAATCTGCAAGGAGATCTCTGCAGATCTATAAACCAGCAGTGAAATTCATTGAGTGCTTGAGACACGAAGGACTGTGACTCAAGAGGATCTCAGCAAGGGTAAAGAAGGAATTTCATCTAAATATCAGCTCAAAGGATAATAGATCTATTGGAGTCAGTGACTCATAGGGAGAGCAAAGAAGGACTTTTCTSAAGGGGATCTCAGTGAAGGTGAAGAAGGACTTTCACCTAGAGATTAGTTCAGTCCAAAGGAGGAGAAGCTAGTGGGCAGCAGCAGCAAACAAATCTAGATACAAGGACAGATCTGGGCAGATTTGAGCAGCAAATCTGGGCAGATCTGGGCAGATTTGAGCAGCAAATCTGGGCAGATCTAAGCCGGAGCAGTGCCGTACGCGCGAACAGATAGCTCAGGGCATGTACATACATGCCGGACAGGCAGTCCAAGGCGTGCACATACGCGCTATACAAACCGTACAGGGTGCATACAAATCATACAGGACAGTACAGCAGAGGCAGAGTTGCTGGGCTATCATTGTCTTCTTGATTAAGTAATTTCCAACACTTATTGTTCACGGTGATTTGACACATTTAAGGGCTGAAAGTGTTAAGTAAATTTAACATATAATTGGAAGATGAGAGAGCAGATTTTCTGCTGTAAAATTTCTTGTAATTAAAGTGATTTCATATCTGATTTAGGTTTGGAAAAGTGTGCCCTACATGCTGAAACTTGGTGGCATATATTTGGTATATTTTCTCTTGGGCTGCCTAGTGTGTTGAGTTGAACTGAGATGAAATATTGTCCTTTGTTTGCTGCCACAAATTAATATTTCAGATCAGCCCTGAGGCTGAAGTTCACAGGGACCAGATCCAGGAAACCTCCTTGAGAGGTGAAATTTCTGTTTTGCATTAGAAGTTAAAGAACACAGAAATGACCCCGAAATGTTTCCAAGGAGCTTCTGGGGCATTTCTTCCCTATATCCATGCTGGAAATTTTCTGGGCAGAAAAAGAGTGGGGGGAAGAATTTCCTGTGACCTTGCTTTAGAAAAACTTGTTTTCCTTCCAAACAATTGTTGGTAGAAATCAACTTCTCAACCAAAATTACAACAGTAAATTTTGGTTGTTTTCCTTCAACGGAACTGTAGGTAGAAATCAACTCCTAAACCAAATTTACTATAGTAAATTTTGGCTCATGTAGCTAACCTTGAGAGAGATCTGCAAAAGACATGGACCAAAATGAAATAAAAGGTAAAGCAAATAGCAAAATTCAATACCCCAGAGACCAAGAATCAAAGAAAAATATATACAGGAATGTTTTTGCTATGCTAGTCAATCAAAAGTAGGACTATGCATACAGAAATGTCCAAAAATGCAAATATTCGCATATCTTACTGAAAAGATGGTATACCTGATAACTATTGTTTAATGTGCAAATCCTGTTGTTATAGAAATTTGAACATCCTTAGAACCATAAAGCATTTAATACTTGGCAATTGCTACAGTGTTTTATGTTGTGTTGCTAGAAAGGTGCGCATCTGTCTTAGTTGTTAAGAACCTAATTGATGGGTATTGCAGGGTTCATTTACTACATGCACCCTTCCCCATGTTAGTCAAAGTGCTTGAAGGTATTAACCTCAAGCCTCTTTTGGACAATAGGGTCTGTTATATCTTCTACTTCAACTCTAACTTCCAGCCAGATATCAATTTAGGAATAGAATCAACTGACATGTGCATGCTAAGCTACAAGGAAAGAGAGCAACTTTAAACATATACTCAGTTCATCATATCATCTCCAATAGGATATATCAGCTGTTGCAAGACAAGATTCAGAGAAAAAAAGCTTACTTCAAGGAAACAAAACAGATAGTTTTAAATATGTCTTCCCAATCATCATACAATGTTATATTGTCCTTTTTCTCCTTGAAATATTCCTTTATTGGACAATGAAAAGAGAACATGAATAGTGTACCCTCAGGTAGTAGAAATCCTTTGCTTAGTGCTGGTCGTTCATAGGGTGCAACCTACAACACAGGAAATCATTTAGAGAAATATAATTGACTTTTTCAAACCATTTAAAAAAATACAAAATTGACATCAAAGAATTAACGACTATGAAATAAAAGAATGCAAGCCAATTAAAGTTTCAAAATATTGACAAAATAAACTAAAGATACAACATACACATGCCTTTTCCTAATGGACTCACTGGCATTGTAATTCGTCATAACTTTCAAAACATTCATATGGCATTCTTCCACCTTAAGATTTTATCGGAGTTGTTTAATGTGAAATTAATGCAATCATCCCAAAGGTAATTGATCATCTTATTGTATATAGGGTCAAGGGTTTTAGCTGATAGGTAGAGCAAATTCCTCAACCATATGCTGGCATTTGAAAGTTGGCAGGGCACCAACATTGCTCAAGACTCATTTGTTAGAATGTGAGTCCCTATCCCTAGATTGTGAATCCGTAGACAATCACAATGTCCAAGATCACCTTCTTATGAGTTGTCATCCCTATCCACTGATGAGGTGTTGCCATTATCCATTGATGAGTTGTTAGTGAGTCTAGATCTAGAGGTGGTCAAATCTTTGTTACCAACATCGCGATAATATTGTAATGTTGGCGATAATATCGCCAAAACGAAGGTCGACGATATTATGGCCGAAAATATCGCACTATTTTCAAGTCACGATAATATCGCGATATTATCGTAATTAGCGCGATAAAATCGCGCAACGAACCAAATGTTAAAGTTTTGGCTCAAGCATGAGGTTTATTTTATTTTCTGTTTAGCATTTACTTGAACCATAACCACTGCAGCAACAATAACTAGTTGTAGTAAACCAAGATCACAAGAAGAATAACCATGCACAAGAACATAAGAAATATCCTGGGAAACCCTTCTACACAAGGGAAGAAAACCCAGCAATCCTTTGCTGTATTCTCAAGAGAAGATCCCCCAGCCATCACCAAACCTAGCACACAAGAGGGTGTTGTAATTCTCATAATTTACGACCACAACTTCTGAAATCATGAGATGACACAATGCTCTTCTTTTGGAATTTTGTAATCAGCTCCCTCTGTCTAAGAGATTCCATGCTTTCGTCTTCATCCTTATTGCCTTCTGCAAAGTGTCACAAGTCTTATTCTAATTTTCTCTTGATTACTGACTTCTTTCTAGTTTGACTCCTTCTGGGTCTCTTCAAGTTTGATTCTGATTTTGGCCTATCTGGCAGTTGTTACTTATATAATAGATTCCTCGGGAATTTGTCACCAAAGATTGTCAACATACTTCATCTTTTTCATGTACATTACTTGACTTGTAGTCATCGTAATAGAAATCCTTATCTTGTTATTCTTCCATAGGTATCGTTTCACTAACCATCTTATCTTCTAAGAAATAGATACACACGATATGTATAGGAACTATGTAAACATGGTGTGTACAAGAACGATGTTATAGAAGAATATCGTTACCTTGACTAGAAGAAGAAGTCTGCTTCATCCTGCTTAACTTTCTTTGAGGGTTCCTTTTCTTCGGCAACTGTTGCTTCGTGTGTTTCCTTCATTTTCTTTAACTCAAGACAGTGGTTCCTGTAGTGACCATATTTTCGACAGTTGAAGCATTGTATTTTTGACATATCATTTTCTTGATTTAGTTTCTTCCTTAAGCCAAACTTCCTCTTATTCCTGAAATTCTTGAACTTTGTTGTGAAGGCTTGATCATCATATTTCTTTTGGGATTTCTCTTTTGTGCTAATCCTTGATTCTTCTTGTGCACAGCAAGTCCAAAGCTCTTCAAATGTGGGATACTCCTTTCTTGAGTTCAAGCTTGCGGCAAATGCATCCCATGTCTTGGGAAGGCCATTGAGTACTATATTTACTAGTTCCTTTTTTGAAATGATTTCTTCAATAGCTTGTAGTTGATCTCTTAACTGAGAGATTCTTACAAAGTATGATGTTATGTTGTCATCATCATTCATTTTCATGTCACGGAGCTCATTCTTCAGACTCATCACTTGTCTAATGTTTCTAACTGAGAATAGCTTAGTTAGGGCATCGTACATCTTCTTAGATGAGTCAAGATGAGAGATGTAGGGTATCAAGTGGTCTTTTACAAAGTCCACTATGATACTCATAGCATTGATGGCATTGTCCTTGAACTTCTCCATAACTGCAATGTTCTTAGGTTCCTTCTCTTTTCCCGCTTCAAACTGTGGTTCCATGATCTTGCCTTTCACGATATCCAACACTTTATTCTTGGCAAGGATGAGGTCAATCCTTGTCTTCCATGCTATGAAGTTAGAAGCCCCTTCTAACTTTTTTTTGACTTCATAGAGTAAATCATGACTGCTTTGACTTGGTCAACCTTTGACTTTGACCTGGTCAACCTTTGACTTTGACCTGGTCAACCTTTGACTTTGACCAAAAACTCAAACTTGACGCCTTGGCTTGCTGAGAGTACCAGGAGGTGCGCTAGACTAGGGCACACTAGGCTATCCAGGAATTAGGTCAAGCTCTTCACTTAAGGTGGCTCAACAAGAGGGTTAGGGTTTCGTTGTTGTAGCAAAACTTTGACCGCAACTGTAACTGAGCAAATCCTCCCATTCTATCTTCCAACGGTTAGACTGTCTGAAGATAGTGTGGGCCCATAACCTATTAGAAAAATAGGTGTGCTCATTTCACCATAGACAATATCTCAATATTGTCACTCAACCATAGGCACAAATGCCATCCCCGAGCACCTTAACCTTGTTGAGATTTGGGTACCTTGGAAAGTGGTCCCCATGTGCTTATGAGTCTCTAAGCACAAAGGGGGAAGACTATTACCCTTGTACTTTACTTTATGATTCTAATTTTACTTTGACTTAGGAGTTTCAAGTCAAAAGTGAAATATGTCACTTAAGTCATAAAGTGACAATTAATTCACAATGTGGGTGAATTAATAGACATAAAGCAANGCCATTGATCTTTTGGGGTTGGCATGAGGAGGCTAAAGTGAGGGTATAGTGCATTTAGAGACTCATTCTTCACTTGAGACTTTTGTAGAAGAGAAGAAGGGCGCATATCTTGAGGAGGAGAGGGGCGCACTTCATGAGGGTTTGAGCAAAACCCTTGAGAGCTTGAGGAGGAGCTTGTGTTAGCTTGGAGCTTGCATGGAGAGGTTATCCATGGAGTCTTAGCTTTCCTTTCTTGGTCTGGAGCATTTTCATGGAGGAGGGGCGCATCTGAGAGAGGAGGGCGCACTTGATTTCTTCAGTTGCTCACCGGGAAAGGAGGACTTGTCAGATCGAGATGAGGCCTGATGCATGAGGAGGCTAGAGGGAGGGCGCATGCTTTCATGGTGAGAGATATCCAGCTTTAGTCTCAGTTTATTTATGGTGATCATTTCTGCTTGGAGGAGGGCGCATGAGTTGAGAGGACTGGCAGCTACCTGGTAGCAGATCTGCTTGGAGGATTCGATCTCTGACAGTTTCTATGGAGAGGCAGCACAGGAGAGGACATTCTTGTGGAGGGATTTCTTCATTGGGTTACTGATGAGCTAGGGCGCTTCAGCTCAGTACAGAGGGCAACAAAGGGAGAGGGCGCACCACAGTTTGGGCACTTCTTTCTCTGGTTCTTGTGGCAAGGCTCGTGAGGAGCTTGCTATGTATACAGGTTCCATTG
>JASDQU010586467.1:49839-70611 GCA_032191745.1 Picea mariana | reverse complement strand
AATTAGACAATGACCATATAGACTGAACCCCATATATAAACAGAAAGTTAAATAGGAGATCGACCGAATTCTCTAAGCCGGCATAATCGAACCAGTCGAGGAATCAGAATGGATAAGCCTGATGGTCGTACAGGACAAGAAACAAGGGAGATGGATTAGGATATGCGTTGACTTGAGGAAGTTGAATGATGCATGCCTACACGACGCATTCCCTACACCATTCATGGATGAAGTGTTAGAGAATGTGAGCGGACACAAATCTTGCTCATTCAATGATGGATTCTCAGGATACCATCAGATTAAGATAACACAGGACGACAGATACAAAACCATGTTCGCAATGGAATGGGGATCTTACCAATATACAGTCATGCCATTTGTACTGAAGAATGCACAAGCAATATTCTCCAGAGTGGTTATCACAGCATTTAAATAATTCATCCATCAGTTTCTCGAAGTATACCTGGATGACTGGACAGTCTACAGTCTGTTGAAAAACCATGTGGAATTTTTACGCTTGATGCTAGAACGATGCAGACAGTGTCAGATATCACTAAACATAGAGAAACGTATATTTGGAACACCGTTTGGGATACTACTGGGCCATATAGTATGCAAACAAGGGTTATTTGTCGATCCGGCAAAGATCGCAATCATCGTTAATTTACCAGCACCAAAAATAGTATGTCAGCTACGAGCGACGTTAGGACACACAGGATACTACAGGAAATTCATCAAAGGATATGCGCAGATCACAGCACCAATGGAGAAATTGCTAAGGAAGGATACAAAGTACCAATGGAATGATGAGTGTCAACATGGTTTGGATACTCTAAAGGAAAATATGGTCACTGCACTGATATTAGTATTTCCAGACTGGGGAAAGACATTCCATGTGCATGTAGATGCATCAGTGATAGCACTTGCAGATATCTTAGCGCAGCTAGGAGCAGGAGACTTGGATCACTCGATAGCGTTCGCAAGCAGAAAACTATCAGACTCATAAAAGAATTATAACACGATAGAAAGAGAATTCCTAGCTATGGTTTATGCACTGCAGAAGTTCAGACACTACCTACTAGGAAAACAATTTAAGATGCTTACAGATCACTTAGCCCTGAAATACCTAGTCAACAAGCTAGTGTTGGGGGGGAGAATATGTCGATGGTTACTGTTATTTCAAGAATTTTACTTTGAAGTAATAGTCAAACCAGGAAAATTGAATGCAGGACCTAACCACCTATCACGGGTCACAAATGGAGAAGAACCCACGAACTTAGAAGACAATTTTTTGGATGCTCGGTTATTCTCAGTACATATTGTTGATGACTACTTCGCAAAGATCATCCAGTACTTGAGAATAGGTACCGCACCGCAAGAATATACCACCACGCAGAAGAAGAACCTGACAGTTTGTGTAGCCAAATATCAATTGATCACAGGACATCTATATAAAATGGGCATAGATAGCATTTTATGAAGATATGTGTTAGAGCATGAACGACCAATAATTTTAGTAGAAGCCTGTGAGGGATTGGCAGGAGGACACTATGCGGGAAAATCTACCACGCAGAAGGTACTATGTGTAGGATTATGGTGGCCAATGATTCACAGAGACTCGAAAGAGTACTGTCAGGGATGCGATGTCTGTTAAAGGGTAGGAAAACCCAACATAAGGGGTGAGAATTTGTTACGACCGCAAGTGACATTACAGGCATTTGATAAATGGGAAATAGACTTTTTTGGACCAATTAACCCACCATCCAAAAGAATAGGGGCAAGATACATCATCATCGTGATGGAATACCTAACAAGGTGGGTGGAAACCGCACCAGTAAAAGACTACAGTGCAGAGACAGCTACACACTTCTTATTTGAACAAGTAATTACTAGGTTTGGGTGCCCAAGAGTTTTGATGAGCGACCAAGGCACACATTTCATAAATAGCACCATCCATGTGATGCTCGAAGAGTTTGAAGTTCACCACTAGAAAAGCACACCATATCATCCACAAGCGAATGGCACAGTCGAAGCCTTCAACAAAATTCTAGAGAACGCACTAACAAAGATCTGCAACGTCAACAGAGATGACTGGGACCTCAAAGTACCAACAGTATTATGGGCATATAGGACGACATGAAAAAAGTTGACAGGGCACACCATTCAAACTAGTCTACGACCAAGAAGCAGTAGTGTCATTAGAATTTTTAGTACCCAGCTTACGCGTAGCAACTATCACACAAATGATAGAATGCGACACAATACAGGAAAGATTGAACCATATGTTAGCAATGGAGGAAGACCGAATCCTGGCAGGATTCCATCAACAAGTGAAGAGGGCCAGAGACAAAGCATGCCATGATCAACACATTAAGAAGAAGACTTTCAAGGAACGAGACCTAGTATTGCTCTATGATAGCAAATCGTTTCAGCACTCAGGAAAGCTGAGAATGCATTGGTTAGGACCATACAAGGTCAAATATGTAACAAATGGTGGAGCTATATAGTTAAGAGATTTATTAGGCACAGACCTCAGAGGAATGATCAACGGGAGCCGACTGAATCTTTATAGGGACAGTCGACCACCCACCACGCAGTAAAAAAATAAAAATAAAAAAACTGAAAAGCGCGAAGCACGCCAAAGATAAAAAATCCACAGGACACTCGAAACACGAATGCAGCAAAGGAAAGAACAACGGTTACATGCCAAATAAAAATGAGCGGGAAACAGAAAGTCGGCAAAAGTAGGATGACAAGACAACACTAAGTGGAATTAAGGCATGGAAAGGACTGATGGAACATCACATTAAACACGCCAACTAGAAACGACAAAGTAAGCATAATGGAAAGTACAAAACTATCGTAGATGGATTGAACCCACAGTTATGGTGCATTAATCACATCATGGAGGAAGCTTCCTTAATAAGCTTCATGACAAGCCCATACAACACGCGAGCATGAAAGCAACTAGTCTATTCGCAAAAGGAGAACAGAGAGAGAGCAACAGCAGCCCGAATGGACAAATAAAGACCACATAGCTCACCAAAGTCCTTCAAACTCATCAAACGTTCGACACTCACCACTATGGCACCACCGAAGTCCGACGAACCAAGCCAGACAGCCAGACTGACCAGGGTTCAAACTACGTCACGAGGACTACTGGAAGAAAACGAGCAGCAACAGCTGGAGATCGTCGATATCGATGAGATCCCATCCCCAGAGATAACACCGGTGAACTCTACACTGATACTGGAAGAGATTCAGTAGCCACAAGCAGAGGACATGAAAGAGGACATGCCAGCAGTGGCGTAGGAACCTCATAACGAGGAAGTGGAAACCCAACAGGAAGTACAACCTGAAAGCACTGGACCAGCCGCGGAAGTTAACAGAATGACACAGAATCAAGGATCAGAAGGAAAACCAGATGAGTCACAGGTACCCATCCTAGGTCAACCAACAAAAGAGACCATGAGAACTACCTCATCTTGGCCAGAATAGATTACAAGGGAGCAACAAGGAGTTGTTGGAACTTCGTACCAACCACCACAAGAGGAAGACATAGTTCTGATACCGAGCTCACCTCACAAGAAACTAGCAGCAGAAATTGTGCTACCATGCATACCAGAGGGAGTACAGGTAGATCCGCAGCTATTGGGTCACATTGGGAAGCTCAAGTATTCCAACCATGACGTATCAGATGAAACCAAGTAGCCAGAACTTGCGTCAAGGGTATTTATGTAGAACATAGTGCAACTTGGAGAAATGATCAGCCAGCCACAACAATGGACAGTTGGACTGGACATAACAGGCATTTTAGGGTTGTTGAAACTTCCACATTTTGGCAGAGGCCAATACACGACATCATGCATTAAGCAGCTGTTAGAAGTCACGCACGGAGGGGATATATGGCTGGACAAACTCATCGTCATAACTGTTGAGCTTATCACACAGATAAAAGGACTACCTAGCCAGGGTATGGATCCCGTGCTGATTCTGGATGATAAATCCAAGGAGAAAGAATTAGCGGAGGAAATGAAGAAGAAATATGGTACCGCCAGGGGGACATGAGGAATTATAATAAAACGGATCAACAATGCAGTGACATAATTGGGCGCAAATATCTTAGCCTGTAAACTGTTAAGAAAATGCCGCAAAGACGAAGTACCAGCGGGAGTTGTCGCAGTTGTAGATGAATGCGCAGAACGCACCTTCATGAGTTGGGCGCCTTATCTATTAAACTTATTCCAAGTGGACTGCAAGGATGTGCAGGACCTCAATACATAATTCCATTACTCGTGGATGCTCACCCTAATAGCCTTCATGGGATGGTGGGAACCAGAGTATGTAATTTTTTGTACTAGACCACAGCTAGCGGGAGCGAGATATCTATTACTGAGATCCGGGCCACAAGCCAAGCATAAGAGGGAAAATGGAATCATATTTGGAGCATACCTACGGGACATACAGGAAACTATCAGTCAATCATGGAGAATAACACCAGAGGCTGTCATGCAATATGGGGACATCATTAACTTATGGGCTACACGTCAAGCCATGTGGATACAACCAAGGCAGGATCTAGATAAACAGTGGCTATCGATGCACTACTGCATCACAGAAGGTGATATAGACATGGTCATCAGCTAATGACCTAACACATGGAGGTTCCCATCCATTCCCCGGAAGGACCTGTAGAAGGAGAGGCAGCTTAGGCAGAAACATAGCCTCCGCAAATCCCAGTACCCAAGAAACCAAGGATGGGCCAAAACAAGCCAACTCAGGCAAACGAAGGGTCAAAGCAGATAGGAACCCAGAAGGGGTAGAAAGAGACCACCGAATAGCTGAAGAAAGCTAAAGGAGCGCAGGAGACCGCCCCAAATCCCATCACACTGGAACCAGGGGGGACTAAGAGACTGACTGTACAGGCAGCAGGCGTGTGCAAGAAATCAAAGGCGCAACGAACATCACTGGACTATATGATCACGGAGGACGATGGATAAATGATCGCCAGAATAGTCCAGGATTGTCTAGAAAAAGACTTTGATCATGTAGCACATCACAGGGATATTGCAAAAAGAGCTGGCAAAAATGGGACAACTCCTCAGGACACTCGAGGAGGCCCAGAGAGAAAGTAGTAGCAGAGGCATAGATCCATCGACAACACAAACCAATGAAAGAGTGGAGGTAGAAGAACAAGACCCAATCCTCCCAATTCCACATGCACACACAACGGTCTACATAAAACCGAGCATGCTACGAATGGATGAAATCGTGGGACAGACACCACTAAAGGATTTGGACCACATCCAATTGGTCTTGACACATATGCCATCAAGGGCACTGTACAAATTGCAGTTTATCGTCGACCACAAGATGCAGTCTCAGGCACATAAAAACTTAATCGAGCTACAGAAATCAACAAAGAAGCGGGAAGTGTTGGAAAAGGATTGTGAGCAGGCCAAATATGAAACCCAGGAGGAGACAGAATGCAGGAACGAATTGGAACGAAGAGTGGGAGAAATTTTTGGAAAACTTCCAAACACTACGCAAGGAAATGAACTCCCAGCCGTAGAAAAGATCGACCAGATTGCGCAGGCAATTGCTCAATACCAGAAGGAGATCGAGGATCTCTGAGAAAATATCACACCAACAACTCCACCAACAGTAAAGGAGCAAAGGAGGTAGGAAGCAATAATGCAAATACAGGATATGGAGAAACAATTTAGCATGGCAGTTGACTTACTCGATAAAGCAGTGCAACTTTGGACAAGACTGGAGGAGGATCCACAAGTTCAATGCTGGGAAAAGGAAGAGGAAAGGATCAATCCAATGATCCAAGAACTCAAATAGAGGCGAAAGACCATACCAATCCTAGAACGCATCAAGGAGATGCAAGAGTTGAAGAATATGTAGGCAGAACTTATCACTACGCAAACACAGAAACAAGAGTGTCAGGCTCAAATAGAACCATTACAGGAACAGGTAGAAGAATTACTCACACAGGTAGAAGTAGCTAGAACACAGATGGCATAGACACGGGCATAATGTGTAGGATTATTGAGTGACGAAGTGGCAGTTCAGGTAGTGGATACCATTAAGGAGAAGACCGCGCAGGCGCTAATAAAAGAAGCAGAGATGAGGGAAAAGTTCCAAACGATCACCGAGGAGATCGAGGCACCTCAGAAAGATTAGGTGACTCGGGATGAGTCACATGTTAGTGTTGGGGGCCTATTGCTAGCAGGCTAAAGTGGGAAAGAAATAGTGCACAAATAATAATGGCAGATAGAAGAGAAATCATGGGAAAGAAAGTGTGCAAGAGGAAAGAAACAATTATTAAGAAGGAAAGCACACGAGCATGCAAGAAGGAGGCAACGGCTGGAAGGAATCAAAGCATGCATGCAGAGAAGGAAGACCTAACGATAGTAGGGTTAGGGTTTTTGTAAGGTTTTGTGTAAATGGTTGAAGAGCCCGATAGATATAAATATAGATACGCAGGTATCATAGGAAGGTTCGGTTCACTACTTTTGTATAGGTTGATATGGTATGTAATGTTTTTTATTAGATAAACTACTTTTGTAAAGCGGTTGAACTAGAGCGGAGGAGAGAAGGTAGATCTTGAGGATTAGATTACAGGCCGAGGAGCTTGGTGCAATCTAGTTCGCCTCATATAGATCTTACCCATCTGAAGAGAATTGTAAGCGCATGGCGTGAGAATTGTAGAACTACCATAATAAGAGAGCCAAGAGCCAAATCTTTGTGGACGTAGCTCAGGAGGGGGTGAATCATGGTAATACCTGTGTAATGTGATGAATTCATATTTGTCATACTTTTAGTAGTTAAACGTTGTGTGTAATGAATGAATAAGTTATTACATTGCTTGGTTAATTGTTGTTGGGATATCAAGAAAAGATGCCATGGAGGTTAAAATATAAAAGATAATAACAGTGGTTTGTAACACAAGTTATAATAAATGGTTTAGAATACAAATTCCATATCTCTCGCTCAATCCTAGGCTATAAACACATGAGTCTTACATCCACCCATTTAAATTTATCTCGGGTGAGACTGCGTAGTCCATTTTTTGTATTGTGTTGCCCTCTAGTTTACCAGAAGGGTCGATACTTTTAGGATTTTTTGGTACCCTGAAAGATATGAACCCTCGGTCAACAATGCAGTTAGTAGGGAAGAGTCATTTATTAAACCAACAAAGGGAAAACACACAAGGTATATTGGCCTTCCCTATCCTCCAACATGCTATTATTACAATCAATGCATCATCCCTTTTTAACGGATATCACATCATTTCATCCTTCTCAGAAATCATTGATCATTTCTTAATTTATATGTTGGGTTTCCTTTCATAGGGAACACACTAGAACAAATATCCAATTGTGCACATAGGGGGCACAAATACGCATTCATTTTCTTATGCAGAATGTTCATATTTAGATGTAAAAGACATGTACCATTATTATAGTTGCATAATCCCTCAAATACGAGGGCTTGCCAACAAAACAACTATTATCATCACTAATCAAGCATACACATCCATGGAACAATTATAGGCATCCAACCATATAATTTAGTTATATTACACAGAGTATATGAGATAGTTATATTTTTTACAAGATATATCCAACCAATTGACTGTGGGTGGGATGCAGGAGCATCATCATCATCATTAATGAAGATTAGTGGAAGATGACTCGACATCCAACACAGTGCACTTTAAACTAGTTTGGATCCCAAGGAGAGCTTAATTTTGAGGTTGTTGCAATTAAATATCCCATGATATCTTCATGCTAAGAGCAATTGTATATGCTCCTAGCTGGTGTAATTATCTTTAATGCCCATAGGAATATACATATTTTGAGCGCTGACTCATATCTGAATTGTAATCAACTTAGTGGTAGGGAGCTTTTAATTGTGATAGGAAAACACTAGAATAGTCTGGAGGGAAGGCTCGAGAAGCCCCTTCATGTATAAATCAATGTATTCTATGCCCAAATGAGGTTGTTGAAACTCTTGTAAATTGTTGTTGAAGAAATATAGAAGAAGAGAATTTCTCACATATTTTCTAAGATTGTGAACTTGTTCATTTCTCTGAAACTAAATAGATGTTGTGTTATTATCTCTGTGTATGAATGTGTATCTCAATGTTTTATGGAATGATTCCTTGATTTAGTTATAAGTTTCAATTGTTTCTATTATGATAATCTTAGTGCAAAGAGTGCATAGTGCCAATGCAAGGTGTGTGTAGGCCGAGCCGTTTGCAGGTTCAGAAGTCAAGGAGAGATAGCAGAAGCAGTGTGCAGGTGACTTTCCCAAGTCTCGACCTCAAGAGAGAAGAGAAAAGTGTGCACCAGAGTTGGATTCATCCAAGTGACGAAGCATAGGAGCGATAGCGAGTGTAAGTTTCTAGGGGAGAACTCAAGAAGAGGAGAAATCCCTTTGTGTAAGGTCGAACGGACAAGATTTGTTTGAGAGGAATCAGAATCCCTCATAGTCATTCAATAGGGAGAAGGAGCAAGGTCGTTAAGAGATAATTCCTTTCGACTTTGTTGCTTCGACAATTTCTAAGTAGTTTGTTGCAAGGTAGGCTCAGAATCCCGAATCTTCGAGGTCCTGGAGAAAATCTCCATCGTAGATCAGTGGGTGAGTGAGAGACATTGGATCCCTGAGCGGTTCGACGATTCACCACTCCAGGTGAAATTGGTCATTATTGCATAGAGTGGAGAATACCCTAAATCTCGGAGTCTTGAAGTCATCATTAGTCGTATATTGTGAAAGGGAGGTGGACCCCATCCACCATCTAATTGAATTTTACCATCGGTGTTTAGGGAAGTGGAAGGATAGGGTAATACCTACACCTGTCGGTCAAGTCTCTTTATGATTTAATTCGACCAGTAATCACTCCGATGATTTGAGTGCTTTTTTTGGGTTGGGTAATTTCTCCCAAAGCCCTAGAGTTCAGAGTGATCACAGACCATTGATCCGAGATAAAACACCAACCGTCATATCTGTGAGTTATGACACTTCGCCAATTCAAAATTTTTGGGTGCAGAGTGTTATGTTGGTAAATCTTTCGGAGCACCAGAGTAACTGCTTCTAATTAAGCTCGAGGTTTTGATTCTGAGGTCACGTGCATGAATCCATTGAAGAAAGAGGACCCTCATGAATACAAAAAGTTTGCATAGTGAGTGGAAAAAGGCTTGTGGTAGGAGTTTAGGGGTTCTTCGAGGAAACACAAGCCACTTTGGCTCTTGTGAAGTTCAATCCTAGACCGAGTGGTTGCACATGCCCATAGGTGGTTTGCATCAAGTGGTATTAGAGAAGGAAAAATCTTTATGTGTGTAAATAATATATTGGAACCATGCCACCAAGGAGATGCAGGGAGAGACCTATAGCCAATGCAGCGATGGAGGAGGAAATGAGACAACTTCGAGCAAGGTTGGAAATCATGGAAACCGCACAAAGGAGAGCACCAGTGTTGGCACAGGGGAAAACCCAAGGTTCATCTCTAACAACGCACCAACAAGCCCTAACTACTGGCCCTTTCGGTAACACTTGCGAAGCAGATGTAGTCTCACCCGAAGTAGCAATAGGGGGTTGTAGGACACATGTGTCTACAACTAGAGGAAATACAAAGTGGATATAAAATAATAGCAACACAACAGTTAGATATCAATTACCAAATTAACCCAGTTTGCACAGTTATATGTCAGATCTAACACTGTGATGCAATAAAATAATAACAGAAGGCAAAAGAACACAACACCAAACCCACATAACAAAAAGATATACGTGGTTCACCCTCTCCCTAGGGATACGTCCACATAACTATGTTTATTGATATTATAGGAAAACATATAGTTCTATCTGCACTCTTAGCTTACAGATATATCTCTCTTTTTCTCTCTCCCCTCCCTATGCACCCACCTATAGGGTTGATCTTCGCACCCAACTGAAGATCTTACAATACAGAATGCTCTCACACACAACACTTCTCTCTTGCACAATACACAATGAACAACAAAAACAACCAACAAAGAACCCCTCTTCTCCCATCTAGGTTCTTATTTATACATTACAATAGCTCTCGGACATCCTTAGGTCAAAATATAGGTGTCAAAACCCTAAATACCAAAACCCTAGGTGTCTAAAACCCTAGGTCCTCCTTGACCCACATTTTTTGGGCTTCGCCAGCCTATCTTTCGATCTTTCCTGCGAGGTGCTCCAAAGCATCTATTGGTGGATTTTTATGCTTGCTGAGTTGTCGACGATTTATCTTCCTTGCTAATCTATTCTCCTCGATATTCTCATCCAACAACTTGTTTTCCCTTGCTTCGCTCCTTCTTTTCTACTTCTTTAACCACTTCAACCCAATCTCAGTCAATGTTCCTTCCTCGCAGTTCGCACTTTATCTTTTCTTTTCCTTTTTCTCCGCTTTCTTTCTTGATCTATACCCAAGCCCAACAGGCCCCCAACACTCACCTGTGACTCGTCTCGAGGCACTGTAGATCTTAATCTTTTGTTTTACTTCAACTTGAGACTATGCAACACAGCCTGTGCTTTCTACTCAGTTTCTCCCTTCCTTGTGCAGGCTGTCTTTTCTGTGTTTGGTACCTAGTTTCAACTGCACCTGGTACCTAGACCCTTTTCCTTCTGCTTCTACCCAGAGATCATAGGCAGCTGGTTTTCATAGCACAATTTCAACCGACTCCCATTTACCAAACCTTCCTTCCATTCTCCCTTCAAAGTCTTCAACTGCACAGCTCCTCCTTCCGTGATATAGGCAGCCTCATATGGCCCCAACCAATGTGTCATGAACTTCCCTGGATGCTTCATGAAATTGTTGTCCTAAACCAATACCAGATCTCTTTGCTTAAAGGCTTTCTTCTTGATATTTTTGTCATGGTAGGCCTTTTCTCGTTCCTTTTGTACCTGTTGATGAAATCATGCAATGAATCTATCTTCTTCCAGCACTACCAACTGCACAAGCCTATTTTTCACAGCGTCAATGTCATCTATGTCTGTAAATATTGCAATTATCAGGATAGAAACTAAGTATTCCATAGGTACGACTTCTTCTAGACTATAAACCAACTTAAAGGGAGTTTGCATTTTCAGCTTCTTGCAAGTGGTTCTATAGGCCCATAATACTGCGGCTACTCTCAAATCCCAATCATCCCTGTTTACACTGCAAATCTTCGCCAGCGCTGTCTCCAAGATATTATTGAAAGCTTCAACCGTACCATTCGTCTGTGGGTGGTATGGAGTTCTCTTCTGATGATGAACTACAAATTCTTGAGTCAAGGCTTCAATAGTATTATTAATAAAATGTGTGCCTTGATCACTCATCAGGATCTTTGGACATCCAAACCTGGTTATGATATCATCAAATATGAATCGTGCAGTTGTAGTTGCACTACAGTTCTTAACTGGTCTTGCTTCTGCCCATCTTTTCAAATACTTTGTCGCAGTGATGATGTATCTTGCTCCTGTGCGCTTTCCTGGTGGGTTGATAGGTCCCACAAAATCAATGGCCCATTTCTCAAATGCCTGTAAAGTCAACTGAGGGGCTAAAGGAATATCATCTCTTCTGGAAGGTTTCCCAACTCTTTGGCATACATCGCAGGCTCTGTAGTATTCCTTAGCATCTCTATGTAAAGTGGGCCACCAAAGGCCAGCTCTGAGAACCTTCTATGTTGTTTCTTTCCCTACATAGTGTCCTCCTGTGATGCTCTCATGTGCTTCTACCAGAATCAGTGGTCTTTCTACCTCCATAACACATCTCCTCAAGATCTCATCAAGTCCCATATTATATAGTTGTCCAGCTATAAGTGAAAAATCTACAGCATGAACTACCGGTTGTTTCTTTTGAATGAATGTATATTCACGAGGTGTCATTCTTGTTGATAGGAACTGAACTATATCGGCGAAGTGATCATCAACCCTCCTGATGGCCAGCAATTGTGCATCTAGTATTGTATCCTCCAAGCTAGTATGTTCCTCTCCATGTTCTAACCTAGATAAGTGGTCAGGTCCCTTGTTCATTCTCCCTGGTTTGACCACAATCTCAAAATCATATTTCTGAAATAACAGAAGCCATCTGCATATTCTTCCCCCCAACACTGGCTTGTTGACTAGGTATTTCAATGCAGATTGATCCATGAACATCTTAAAGTGTCCTCCCAACAAGTAGTGCCGAAATTTATGCAATGCATACACCATGGCTAAACCTTCTCTCTTAGTGGTAGTGTAATTTATCTCAGTTGTTGAAAGCTTCCTTCTAGAAAAGGCTAACGGGTGGCCAATATCTCCTGCTTCTGGCTGTGCTAACATTTCTCCTAGTGAAATGGGCGAGGCATCGACATGCACATGAAATTCCTTACTCCAGTCTGGGAAAACTAGAATAGGCGCAGTGACCATTTTCTATTTCAGTATGTCGAAGCTCTGCTGGCATTCTTCTGTCCATTGAAACTGACAATGTTTCTTCAACAACTTCTCCATGGGTGTTGTAATCTGTGTATATCCCTTAATTAACTTTATTTAGTATCTAGTATGTCCCAACGCAATGTGCAACTGTCTAACTGAAGTAGGGGGGGGTAGATCAACAATAATGGAAATCTTATATGGATCTATCAACAACCCCTGTTTACACACAATATGGCCTAACAGCACTCCAAAGGGTGAAAAGAAGATGCACTTCTTCAGGTTTAGGGAAATCTGACACTGCCTGCATTTATCCAACATTAGTCTTAAACATTCAATATGATTTTTCAATAAGCTAAAAACAGTCCAATCATCAAAATATGCTTCCAGAAATTTATGTAGAAATTCCTTGAATGCTTCGACCACCACCCTAGAAAATATGGTTGGTGCATTCTTCAATCCAAAAGGCATCACTGTGTACTGGTAGGATTCCCATTCTATTGCAAATGTGGTCTTATGGCGATCTTCCTTGGCAATTCTGATATGGGGATAACCCGAAAATCCATCTGTGAAGGAGTAAACTTCTTGTCCTCCCACATTATCTAACACTTCGTCAATAAACGGTGTAGGGAATGGATCATGTAAACATGCATCATTCAGTTTCCTCAAGTCTACACAGATTCTAATCTCTCTTGTCTTATTATCTTGAACCACCATAGGAATAATCCATTCGGACTCTTCAACAGGTTCTATGATTCCTTCTTCCAACATTCTGTCTAGTTCAATCTTGACTTTCTACTTATATTTTGGATTCAATCTGTAGGGTCTCTGCTTGAATGGTCTTGCATCTGGTTTCAATGGAATCTTCATATCTCATATGGGCCCTTTAATGCCCTCCATGTCAGTGAACTTGTTTGGAAACAAGTCCTGATATTCATGCAGTATTTTTTTGATCTAATCAATAGTGGCATCATCCCAATAATCTCCAACATTTGCGAGCTTAGGTGCTTGCTCTGTTCCAATATTAACTTTCTTGATTTTAATTGGTTGTCCAATAAAAGGTGGTTGGACTCCAGGTCCTTCTACGTCTCTCTGTCCTTATGTATCTATGATGTTTACATTCCTAGGATCATCATCTTCATCAGCATTGATATTTTAACAGCCTTGCAATTTCTGAAGAGGTGTGGTCCATTCATCCTCTTCTTGCTCCAAAGAGAGGTTAGGTGCCTCCTCAAAGACTTTATGTCTTACAACTTGTAAAGCTTGATCTACTGTAGGGTAATGACTTTCAAATAAAAATGTAGCTACAAATTCTTAGTCATACCTTGCCAATCTATAGTGGTGAGGCACAGTTCTTCTTGTAGATACCAATTGATAGGTGTTGCATCCAAAGTGTTAATGAATTTATGCACCCATTTCTCTTGAGGAATGTTGCTCCAGGATTCCTCACAACTTCGCACATGGTCCTTTAGACAAATTTGTCCTATGTATCTAACTTTGCACCCTTCTACTTGATCTGAGAATTGTATTGTCATCAAAGTGCGACATTGCACCCAATCTGCAATGTTCTTCTTGTGTGTCCCCCACCATTTTGTGGGCATTGCTTTCAAGGCCTCATCTACTGCCAATAGTCTATGTTGTACTGGTACAATTTCTTCAAATTCTAGTAAGAAAGTTTCTAAATGATTTAAACCATCAAACGTGGGCAAATTATTGACTTCTGTGCCGATCCAACAAACTTCCCTGGTCAATCTAGAACACCTCCGCGCAGAAACTTCATACAACTTGTTCTGTCAATTCTCTAGTGCTTCTTCTAAATCTGATGAACATTCGTTGTCACTTCACCAGCTTAATTTCCCATCTGATGTAGGATTAATGTAATCCTATTGTCTTGTTGTCAATTTATATATATTCTCTATCTCGTATGCACGGTCTTATTCTCTGATGGGATCTATGTATCTGTGACTGTCATCGGGATCTAGAGGTGAAATGACCCTAAGGCCATCACCTTCAATTGTCATTCTTCTTTTCTTTAAGTCGACAACAGTAGAATTATTGAAAGCCCAATCAATTCCTAAATATGCAAGATAAGGACAACTATCATCAACTATCTCAATCACCTCAAATCCACAAATTTCCTTACCCCGTCGATGTCCACAAGAACATGCTCCAGTCTTACAAAGGGGATTACTACCTACTGATTAGCCATCCTAAGTCTGATAGGGAAATAGATCAACTTAGGTTTTCCCATCAGTGCCCAGGTCTGCTTTGTCATAACATTGACTTCTAACCCTAAGTCAAGGACCACATAATCTATGTCATGGTCTCCAAGCTGTGCATTCAGGTGTAGTTCCTTATTTGTCCTTCTCTTTCTAGATACTTGATGTACTACTCTATTCAGTAAGGGATCTACCGTCCCTAGCTCATATTGTTTAATCAAATTTTGTAGCTCTTGTACAACTCTTTCATCTTTAATCAGATTAATGAAAGTCCATAAGAATTCCATAATCATGCTTACCTCTTTTCCTTCTCTAGGCGAAGCAGACTGATCAAATGCCAGAGGCATCCCACATTATCTCACTTCTAGTTGTGTTTTTTATGAAGAGTCCTGATCTCTTCCGAATTCTTTTCTTGCCTCTTCAAATGTTTGTTTCTCTTTTCTTGGATCAAACTCTTGTATCTTCTCTGCAACTCTTCTGACCCTTGATTCTTCTGTGGTCTTCCCTGGGGTCGCTCTATCTTTGCCTATGGTAGCACCTCCTCTAGTGATAAAATCGACTCTGGGATCCACTCCACGAGGTTCTGCTGAGATTAGTTGTACTTGTTGGTTTCCTCGTTATCTCTCCTGAAGTTTGGCTAACAGCGTGGGACAATCTTCTATGACATGTTCAAATGAGTTGCAATAACTACAAGTGGTACAAGGGTTTTGAAATTCCCTTGCCAAATGTCCTGGTTGTGCGTAGTTATAACAAATGATCTGACCTCGACTTTGACCCATGCCTCCTCCTCGTCCTCTTCCTCTAAATCCACCGTGAGGATTCAAGTTTCCTCTTCTTGGAGAGTTAAACTATGTAGCATTTCCTTCATGTTGTACTTCACCTTGAATTTGATATGTGTCTCTTGACCTTTCATGCAAGAGGTCATAAGCCCTACAGTCTTTCTCATCGTACCCCGTAGATTTACAGAATGTGCAGTAAAGGTTTGTAGGTGTCTGGACATATTTTTTCATGTAGTAGCATTCACCAGGGTGATGCCTATTTCTACATACCTCGCACCAGGGTAGAGTAACCTACTTCAAAGGGCTCGGAGCCGCAGAGGCCAAGTACTCATAAAATAGGGGACAATGCTCCTTATCGTGGCCTTCTGATTTACATATGATACACCAAATTCCCTCTCTCTTATATTTTCCCTTGTATTTATTCATATCTTCGACCTGTAGAGATAAGCTATTTAGCTGACTCAAAATTTGGCTCATACCTAAGCTGGATTCTCCCATAGGGTTTGACTCTAGTTTCATGGCGATCTCCAACGCCTCAGCCTGAGAAGTGATCTTTTGTTGCATCAAAGGGACTCTAATGTGTGGTAAGATGACAGAAATGAACCATTCTTTATTCTGTTCATCTGGAATCTGAAAAATCAAGTGGCCTATCAAGCTCTTAAACCTCTGATAAAACTCCCACATAGGTTCATCTAATCTCTGCTTGATTTCTTTCAGCTATGTAATGCACTGTGATTGTGACTTGGGTTTCTTGAACTTGGAAATCAACGCAATCTTAATGACATTCAGTGGTTTCGGTTGTGCAATTCCTTGGAAAAATTTCATGTACCAGCTCAGTGCGTGGTCTCTTAGGGTAGTACTAAGCTGAGCTCTCTTAACTTCTTCGTCATTGATTTTCTTGATACTCCATACGGCTTAGCATAGAAACCAGTGTTGATCCTGATCTTCAGATCCATCTCCCCTAAAGGTGGGTAACCACATCTCATCTGCCATAGATCTTCCTATATTTATTGACTGAGTATGCACTGAACCAATTATACCAGTGCTCTGATAACTTAGGTTACTATGGTTACTTGATGATGCTAGAACAACACGAGGAGTGATAGTACTTAATTCAACAGCAAGCGCAATCCCTGAAGTCACTAATTCTTCTCGGCAAGGTTCTTCAGTCTATTATTCCTCTTCCCTAGTGGACTCTGAATTTTCCTCATTCAACAACTCTTCTTCTTCTCCATTATATAACCATTCATCCTGTGCCAGTGGCTCGTGACCCTGCTCAAACAGTTTCACCAAAGGAACTTCTCTAAATGATCTCCCACTGCACGTATGTTCAACTTCAATGTCGATGTCACTGTCTGAGTTATTGAACATTATATTTTCAATATGACCAACTATTGTATCTTCAAGATGTTCTTCTCATGTAATAGCATCTTGATCTTCAACTTCAAAAAGTGTAAAAATTTCCCTCTAGGTCCCTTAAAGAAATACCTCTCTGCTTGGCTATATGACTCTACTCTATCAATAGAAAACTAGGTGATGTACCCTCCAATGGTGCTATCAAACTAGTGATATACTTCTCTTGACATGGAGTTATACCCTCTCTTGACCTTCTTGATCAGTGTCTATGTCCAAACCACAGGTGGTCTAAATCTGATCTCAAACTGGGTATCTACTAATCTGGCTAACAACTCGTATAGCTCCTTATGAATTCCTCCAAAGAAAATATCGTGTATATCAATAAAGATATATCTTCCCAACCAATCCTCTGTGCTAAGATTATGGTTCTTATTCTAAGCCTCAGTGAAGTCCTTTTCTTGTTCTTCTATCCACTTCTGAATCTCTGTCTTTGATGGAAACCACCTTAACATTCCCTCAAGAAGATCCCGACAACAGAACCATTTGTTGGCACAGTGGAAAACCCAAGATTCAACTCTAACAGTGCACTAACAAGCCCTAAATACTGGCCCTTTAGGCAACACATGTGAAGAAAATGCAGTCTCACCCGAAGTAGCAATAGGGGGTTGCAGGACACAGGTGTCTACAACCAGAGGAAATACAAAGTGGATCTAAAAAAATAGCAACACAACAGCTAGATATCAATTACCAACTTAACCCACTTTGCATAGTTATATGTCAGATCTAACACTATGATGCAATAAAATAATAACAGAAGGCAAAAGAACACAACACCAATCCCACAAAACAACAAGATATATGTGGTTCACCCTCTCCCTAGGGCTACGTCCACAAAACTGTGTTTCTTGATATTATAGGAAAACATATAGTTCTATCTGTTCTCTTAGCTTGCAGATCTCTCTCTCTCTTTCTCTCTCTCCCCTCCCTACGCACCCACCTATAGGGTTGATCTTTGCACCCAGCTGAAGATATTACAATACAGAATGCTCTCACACACAACACTTCTCTCTCACACAATACACAATGAACAACAACAACAACCAACGACGAACCCCTCTTCTCCCATATAGGTTCTTATTTATACATTACAATAGCTCTTAGACATCCTTAGGTCAAAACCTAGGTGTCAAAACCCTAAATACAAAAAACCCTAGGTGTCTAAAACCCTAGGTCTTCTTTGACCCACGTTTTCTGGGCTTCGTCAGCCTGTCTTTCCATCTTTCCTACAAGGTGCTCCAAAGCATCTATTGGTGGCATTTTCCACTTGTTGAGTTTTCCATGATCTATCTTCCTTGTTGATCTATTCTCCTCGATCTTCTCATCCAACAACTTGTTTTCCCTTGATTTGATCCTTCTTTTCTGCTTATTTAACCACTTCGACCCAATCTCAGTCAATGTGCCTTCCACATAGTTTGCACTTCATCTTTTCTTTTACTTTTTCTCCTCTTTCTTTCTTAATCCATACCCAAGCCCAACAACCAGAGACTAGTGATATTAGTGATGTTGAAAGTTAAAATCCATAAGAAGAAGAAGTTGTAGGAGAACAAGTAGCAGAGGAGAAACTACTGAGAGCCATTGTCAAATTGGGAACTAGAGAAAAGATGGAAGTCCCAATATATGAAGGTAATTTGAATGCAGAATAGTTGTTTGACTGGATAAGTACTTTAGACAAATAATTTGACTATGAGGAGATTGATGATGAGAAGAAAGTAAAGTATGTTATGTCCAAGATGAGGGGACATGCAACTTTATGGTGGGATGAGTTGCAAGATGATAGAAGGAGAAAAGGTAAGTCCAAGATTAAAAGTTGGGATAGAATGGTAACTAATCTTAAGGCTAAATTCATACCCAAATATTATCAACTAAATCTATTCAGAAGATTGCATAATCTGAGACAGAAGGGTTTGTCGGTGAAAGAATACTGAAGAATTCTATAAGCTGAATATAAGAGTAGGACATAGGGAAAACGATGAAGAGAAAGTTGCTAGATATAATAATGGGTTGAAGTATGAAATATAGGATGAGATTAGTATGATAATGATGAGCATTGTACAAGATGATTATCAGGTATACATGAAGGAAGAAGAAAAATTGGTAATAAAGAAAAGTCATAAGAACAGGGGGAAGAGTCCTAACAAAGGAAAAGGAACCACTAGAGAGAAGTTCCAGAGATCAAGGGAAGAAGCTAGTGGATCTAATAGCCAAAAAAATAGAGGAAATTCTAGAGGAGGAGACTCTAGAGGAAGAAAACCTTTTCCAAGAGGGAAATATAATAAAATGAAGATGAAGAAGATATGACCTTGTAAAATCCTCAAAACATTTGTTGAAAATGCTTATGAGATTGAACTGCTAGAGTACATTGGAATTTCACCAATATTTAACATAGAAGACTTATATCCTTACAAGATGGATGACATAGGAGGGATAGATGATCAAGATAAGGTTTAGTGGATGACACAAGAGGGACACATGCCCATAGAAAAGAAGCCTCAGAGAGAAAATATTTTAGATCAAATAATTTCTAAGAGAAATAGGAGAAAAGTTTATTATGAATATCTAGTTAAATGGAAGAATCATCCAATAGAAGACGCCAGTTGGATAACTAAAGCAGACATCCAGAAGCATGGAAAGTAAGTTGAGGAGCTCATGGACATGAGCCCATGAATATTTTTTCCGGGGGAGTATGATGCAGGAGCACCATCGTCATCATTAATGAAGCTTAGTGGAAGATGACTCAACGTCAAGTGCAATAGACTTTAAACTAGTTTGGATCCCAAGGAGAGCACGCCAATTTAATTTTGAGGTTGTTGCAATTAAAGATCCCATGGGATATTCAGGCTAAGAGAAATTTTATATGCTCCTAGATGGTGTAATTATATTTAATTCCTGTAGGAATATACAGATTTTGAGCGTCGACTCGTATCTGAATTGTAATTGTTCATTTATTGTAATCAACTTAGTGGTAGGGAGATTTTAATTGTGAGATGAAAGCACTAGAATAGTTTGGAGGGAAGGCTCAAGAATCCCCTTCATGTATAAATCAATGTATTCTATGCCCAAAGGAGGATGTTGTTAAAGGTTGTTGAAACTCTTGTAAATTGTTGTTGAAGAAATATAGAAGAAGAGAATTGCTCACATATTTTCTGAGATTGTGAACTTGTTCATTTCTATGAAACTAAATAGATGTTGTGTTATTACCTATGTGTTTGAATGTGTATCTCAATGTTTTATGGAATGATTCCTTGATTTAGTTATAAGTTTCAATTGTTTCTCTTATGAGAATCTTAGTGCAAAGAGTGCATAGTGCCAATGCAAGGTGTGTGGAGGTCAAACCGTTTACAAGTTCAGAAGCCCATGAGAGATAATGCAAGGAGTGTGCATGTGAATTTCCCAAGTCCCAAGCTCAAGAGAGAAGCACAAAGTGTGCACCAAAGTTGGAGTCATCCAAGTGAAAAATGTAAAGACCGATTTTAAATTAACAGCTAGTAATTCTACCAAATGTACAGTAATTTCTACAAGATGTATAAAGAAGAATAATTCCAAATTTACTTAACACTTACGCATATAAAATTTATCACTAGATAATAAATCTAACTAAACAATGGATAAATTGGAATTAAATACCTTAACTCTGATGTTGTTATCCACATCTTGCTGAACATGATGTTGTTATCTATATCTTTCTCCTTCCTACTTCTTTAGGACACCACCCAAAACCAGACCTCCCTGCCGACTAGTTAGCTCCTAGCCCTAGGATATAAACGGATATCCTAGCCCTCCGAGCCCAAAACCCCCAGCAACCCCGGTCCACTGTGTCAATGCCAAACACAAAATTCCTCCCTCTATCCAATACTCAGAGCTCTCCCCAAAATCCTTCTCCACTCCTCTCGAATCATCCCCCCCCAAACTCCTTTCCCCCCCCT
>JASDQU010586467.1:0-13377 GCA_032191745.1 Picea mariana | reverse complement strand
CAATCTTGGGTCCATTACCCAACCTTTGTGCTACGGGGCTTTCTTCAAGGGTTGACATCAATGACAACCAACCTTAATCACAACACACCCATCATTAGTCCATTTCACATGGAAAGTTGTTCCCAATTTCTGGGTTTATTCCCAAATTGTAGAATCAATTTTGCGAGGTAGTCCTGAGCGTAAATCAAATAAAAGTGTCTTTCATCATCATTCACATAATGGGGTCCCACCTATTTAGTATATTATTAAATATATATAAGTAGTAAGGCATTGCAACCCATTTGCAGACAAGGATTCCATGTTGTGCTTTTGGGTGTCAATGCACCCCACAATCAATTGTTGGCATTTTCAATTAAACAACAATACATTTACAATATTTACATGTCATTGCGTGGCAATAATCAATCATGATTAATTAAATACATAGTTAGGGGTTTAGAAATAGGGTGTTACATTATGGATCACTTCAACTTCGACTTTGCTCGGTCGATAACTTCGATCTTCAACTTTCACTCCCAGTCGATCCACCTCGACTAGACTTTCACTGCAAATGATATAAAAACCCAACACATATGAGGGAAACAATGAGTATTTGACCAATAATCTTATGCATGTTTGAAATTTCCCATCCCCCGCACTATCCTCCTCCAACAAAGTCACCCTTGGTCCCTAATTTCTCTCATGGGCTCAAAGAGAAGTAACCCTTATCGGTTTCTAGGTTACACCCAAAAACCTCAACAACATTTGGTATAGACGACACTATGTGTGTCATGTTCCAACCAACATGCATACACCTCAATGCATTCATGTGCACACCTTAATGACATTTACATACATGGAATTTAGTATTCATACATGGAATTTAGTATTCATGTGCACACACTTGCAATTAGGAATGCTAATYGTCATGTAAGACCATTATGGAATTCCAACATATGTGTTTCAATAACARTGCAAGGCATGCCAAGAAAKCGAAACATCACTGACAAGGACAAAACCAAAGTTCCTTCAACCATTGAATCTTGATCTTGTAATTGAGATGGATTCCTATGTACACTACATATGATAGAACATACAAAAACMCAAYGTATAATTTKTCATTCTCCTTTTCTATCTCATGCTCTCTTTCATAGATCATTGTGTAAAACTCTTACACATTGATACAAACACTGCTACATTTTAAATTTGCTTTCTCTATTCATTATTTACTTCRTTTTTGTTCATGCCTCTATGTTAATAACTCAATTAATCCAATATGTTTAAGTTGTCCTCYGATATGTATCCAAGGATTGGATCATTACTATTAGCKCAATACACTATAAGAAACATARAGATTGACATGTTCATCCAACTCTCTTGTTATGTCCATTAACACCCATTCTAAATATTGTCCCATGAATCTTCAACTCTCTTTTGTTTTTTATTATTGTGTGCTAGAATGCCAACCACTATCCTTACTACATCGAGAAATGCCATCACAATCTCTTCCAAGCTTGAGGATGCCCTCAAATGACATAGAAACAATATGATGGATAAGTTTCTAAAGGTGACAAAGAAGATCATGAATGTAAACAATGCCATCAATAGTGGTACTAAAGCGTCCCTTGATGAAGTTGCACCTTTCAAAGTCTAAACGAATCTAGACATCCCGAAATCAAGAGAAGGGTCAAATTATGGGAATTTTGAGGTCTAAAATGGGCCTCCTAAGAGATATAATAAAAATTATGATCTTAGTTTTGAGATTTCTATGGTGGAAGCAATTTGCAACAAATATTTTTGAGAGAGCCATAGTATACATTGCTAAGTCGACGTTTTGAATCCAGATCTGGACAACAAGTTGACTTGTTGTCCTAATGATTGATTTGGATCTGGATTCAAAACGTCAACTTACACTAGAGATTGTGGGAAGAGGAATGCATTGCAGACAATAATCACCCCATTGAAACATGGGAAGACCTTACTGCAATGATGAATGAAATTTATATTCTCCCATACACAAGGAAAAACTACACAAACGATGGTAGTAGTTCATAGCAACATAGAGACCAAATCATCCAAACCGGTATCAACGAATTCTATCATCTCATGATAAAGTTGTGCATTGTTGATTGAAAAAATCACGAAATCTTAAAGAATGTAAGATGTATTAATATTTATATTAAGCAAGAGATCGAGTTCTTTGATTTGAACGCTCTCATAAAAGCATATCACTCATTTTTAAATTTGGTGAAAAGTTGCAACACAATAAGGAAAAAGGCCATACATAGTGAATTAATGATTTAGAGACATCACATAGTTGGATGCTTGACCAACAAAAACATGGGAAGAGGAATGCACCATCAAAGTCAACTCATATGACCATCCCAACACTAAGAATTGGTGTGAGTACCACACATTTTCTTAGCGTGACTAGGAGAATTGTTAAGCATGCATAGTCTTCATTGTAGTGCATGTGCCTTCACATAAAGATATGCTAGCCTCAATACTCTTTTAGTGTTGATCTTTATGAGTATGATTTGAACATTCTAGTCACACTTATCTCGACTATGCATTTTACAAATCCATTTACAATGACACAAAACACAAAGAAGAAGATACATTTTAACACTCAAATTTGGGTTGAAGGCCATCCTCTACAAATCATCATTGAGAACATTAAAAATATGACTTGATTTGTACAACTATCAAATAACTTGAATTAACTACTATTCTTTATCCACAATCCTATAGTCTAGAATAGATGAATGATAGTCAATTCTTCATCCATAACCCTATAGCCTAGAGTGGAATGATAGTGAATTCTTCATCCACAACCCTATAACCTAGAGTGGATGAATAATAGCCAATTCTTTATCCACAACTCTATAGTGTAGAGTGGATTCATGTGCCATGTGCCTTATATGTGTGATGTTACATGTTATGCACTCAGAGTAATTGTAGTATTCAATGAATCAATATATATGTGATGTGTTATAATTCAACATTTATGTAGACATCATCCTCTAGAGTTAGTACATAATATCTTTATGTATAACTTCAAACACAATAATATGACATCTTTTAAATTAAATTAGAATGGACAAATTGACAAAAATCAACACAAATATCTTGTTCAACCAAGATATCCTTAACACTCTTAAGCCTAATAGTTAGACAAGGATACAATTATGCTCTAAACACAATGCATAACCTGGCATGCAACAAGGTGCTTTTCCCCAAAACTTCATAGAAGACCATGTGTCCACAAAGTGCTTTTCCCCAAAACTTCATAGAAGACCATGTGTACACTTTGATGCATGTACACACCATTTTCACATTCCTACAACCAAGATTGCCAACCATTATGCGCACATATACCAACAACAACATGTGGTGCACCAATGCACAAATAGTCATCCACTGTGGCAGAGCAATAATCTTCTTCCCCACCCAGGATGCAAAAACGAACCCCTACTCTGGATGCAAAAACCAAACACTACATGCTGAGATTATTCCATAGACAAAAGCCATCTCTGTCATAATTATATGTACAAATGTTGTAGTTTTAGTTTCGATTGAAATATAATTAAGAGTACAGAGATATCCTCACAAACTCCCTTTGAAAAGAACAGTCAAGCAATAAACTCTGAGCTCTGGAGATATCAGACTGTGAAGAACAAACTCCTTTCCTTTAGGGAAAAAAAAAAAGCAGGAAGCAATATAACACTTGAGTTGCAGAAATCCCAGGGTATATATAGGCTCAGATAGGGTCATAAATGCTCTATATGTCAGTCCTCAGACATTTGACCGTGTATATAGCCATAGATACTTCCTTAAAGGCCTGGGTTAAAGACGTTGGTTAAACGTTTTATTTTTGGGTTTTTTTTTATTGGAATCAATTGGAATCTGGCAATGTAAATTTGGACAAATCTCTATTTTTTATTGTTTAAATTGTCTTTCTGAATGTATAAATGAATTCAGCATGCTGAAAAACCCCTAGAACCACTCAAATTTACAAATCCAACCATTCATCACCAAATTTCTGGTAAAATCAAACGGAAAAAGTGGTTAGAAAACCCCCAAAAGGTAGAACGTTTAGACTACTCTCTTCCCTAAATGCTCTACATAGAATCTCCCTACATGCTCTACAGGTGCCAAAAAAAAACCACAACATAATAATTTAATAACAGTAATAGAATCTCCCTAAATGCTCTACAGGTGCCAAAAAAAAAAAAACACAACATAATAATTTAATAACAGTAACAGTGGGAGAAACCAAGAACAGGGGCCATTTGGTATACTGGAAAGGTCACACATGGCATCGAAGTCTGTACAACCCTAAGTAACTGAAAACCCCCACAGTTACAGAGACTGACCAACTCTGGTTCACTTTGGTAACTTTGGATCCTTGGGAACGGCCTGGAAAGAAGTCTGGAGGTCTGTCGTGACTGGAGCCATAGTTTGGTATTGAGGCATCATAACCGCGCCCATCTGAGTGTGATAGACATGAGGAGCAGGAATTGTTTCATAGACCACCTGTTGGTAACCATATTGATCCTGAGGAATATACATAAAAGGGGGCTGACTGGGCCTCATCATGGTCCTCCTGTCTGTCACCACCGATCTTGCTCTATACAATGGCACCTTGGATGCTGCTGCTTTTGCAGGGTAAGAAGGGTCCTGTTTGGTAACTGCTTTCTGTGTCGTCTGAATAGTCGCTAGAGGTGGCACTGCTGACCTGGACGTGAGCATCTCGGCACTGTAGACAGCAGGAGCTGTGATGGGTGCGATAGGTTCAATTTGCTGAAGTGGCATGCATGGTGGCTGCACAGTGGGACAAACAGCTGAAGGCACGGGGCGTGTAGGGAGCATGTAGAATGGAACTGCTTGGTCTGAGTGAGGGTCATGGACTTGCCAGTAGGGTTGTGGATATGGATATGTGTATGGGTATGACTGTTCCATGTAATGTTCTGCTGGAATCTGCTGTTGTTGCTGTATCATTGTAGATGTTGTTTCATCTGGGTACTTGCTGTTTTGCTGTTTTAGCTGCACTACGGTGGTATCGTGAGGGTATCTGCTGTCATCGGGGAGATTCGATACGCTGCCCTGCCCGTTCATGCTGGCCAGGCTCGAACTGCTCCCCTCTCGCCTCATTGGGCCTCCGAAATCCAGCTGGCTTTGGCTTCTTCCTTCGCTGACATCCTGTTCTTGTTTGGAGATCTCAACCTGCTGAAAGGCCTCCGCTGGCCTAATCTTTGTCATATGGTCGTCTAAAACAAGACTGGCATCCTGTGTTTGAAGCCCGGAAGATGCCAAAGTTGCGCGTGTTTCGTAATCAGCTATGCCCTCCGACGTCAACGGATCGAATTCCTTTTTGCCCATCTCCATTCCTCCGGCCTGTTGGGGTTCGACTGGGGCGACGTGGGGGTCCATGCAAGGCAGGGTCGAGTAAGTTGGGCAATGAGGAGAGGAATCCGGCAGGGGAGAAACTGGCACAGAGTAGACCTCCTCAGATCGCCAGTTCAATCCCTCCCCGTGCTGCACGAATATCCGACTTTTTTCTGCAGGCTGAAGCTGATTATGATTCTGGTTCTGATTCACTATGCGATCCCAATCCTCGATGGGATCGAGGTTCTCTGAAACGACGGACGACACTTCCGATCCGCCGCCGGTCAGCACGGGAACCCCGTTCAATGCATCGACGAACCAGTGCTCCCCCTTGGAACCCTCGAGCAAGGGGCCGAAGCTGCTGGCGGTGCTCTCGGGCTTTGCAGGAAACAGAAAGAGCCTCAGCCTCGACGACGACTTGCTATTATTAATTGCCTCCGACTGCTCCAAACGATCGTATTCCTCCATCATGTTTTCAAGATCTTCGTCCGTGGTGACTGAGATTAGAGCATCAAGATCTTCATTGGGCAGCTGGTATTTCAAGGTTAGTGCGCTCCCGCAGCAGAGCTCGGGAATCCTAGAGATAGCGCAGAGCTTGGAAAGCCTAGAGATGAGAAACGAGTAAGAAACGTTGCGAGCGACGGCCACGATGCGTGTGTCTCCGCCCACGTAACGTAGCTGCTTGTCGTGCGGACGAGGGAGGATTCGGCCACCGTAGCTGCACATGAATCTCACAGCGCCACTTCCCCGAGAGGACTCCTGATTTTGATCCCATCGCTGGTTGTGGTGGGGAGGAGCCGAGTACTCGGAATCGACGGTGCCTCGGCTGGCTCTCCCCACAGAGATCGGCGAAGAGCTAACAGAATCTGGGTAAGAGCATGAGTCCATCACCTCGGAAGCGCCTCGAGTCTGAGAACTCATCTACATAAATAATCAGACAGAAAGAAAATAATCAGAGACTCACGAGCCCTTACGAGCCTTTGCATTGGAGAAAAGTTCTGTTTACTAAGTATATTGCCAAAAGGCGTATACCTATTGATAATGGGCAGATTTAATAGGGGTTTAGTGTTTAATAAGTTTTTTATGGACATGATTAAATATGACTGGAATATTCTTAGTAGTCACACAAAATAAATGGCTGTGATTTCAATCATTAACTTTTTAGCTATTATAAAAACATCCGTTTATGTGTTTACTTTTTTACATTTACCTAATCATATTTAAAAATTAAAAATTGCCACCTAAGTGATTAACATAAATTAAAATATTAAAACCAGATAAATGAAGCTCAACCATTTATTTGTTAATCAATAATAAAATTTAATATATTCTTTTCATCTTATCAACCTTTCGGCGTTGATCAGTGACAATTATGTGGCTGTGCTAGTTTTATTTATTTTATAATTTTTGGACTGCCATGAAAAACAACAAATTCATTATACAACTTTCGAATATGTTAAAATTGCATACATACCTCTGTAACTTCATTACTCTAATTTAAAAATAGAGTAAACTTAAATTTACATGATTATTACTCTATTTTTAAAAATAGAGTAAATTTAAATTTTATGTGTTAACGGTCTCTTAAAGGTTGGGCACACTCTTACATGAACCCTTAAAAATAGAGTGACCAAACCCTAAAGTATTAATAAATGTCCATAGACTCCACTTGAGGGAATATAACCATCTAGAACAAGATTCCAAAAACCTTGCAATTAGTAGTTTTGAGACAAAACCAAAATTTATGATTTTCAAGCATTTATGAACTTTGTTTTTTTGGGGTCCAAAAATCCTCAAACTTAGTTTTGAGGATCTTCATGTTGTGGAGCTTGTTTAGTGTGTTCCAATCTTTCCAATGCATATTTCAGGTCACAATTTGGTGATATGATGGAAAATTTATGACTTGGAGAAGTTGATCGACACGTGTCCACCTCAAGGAGTATGCCTGCACAACAAAAGTTGCAACCGTCTCATGGATATTTACACCTATGCACCAATAACAATGCATAACACACTAGGGGATAAACATTCACCAATGACTACTTAATCACAGTGCTTTGGAATCTAAATAGACATTATGTAACTCATGTATATCTATGTATAAAATGTAAAATATGAAATATAACATAATATCAAATAAATTGCATCCTTGAATCAAATAAACCCCTCTTTATAAGGTATCATTTTTGAAGATCCCTTAAAAGGAATGAAGCATTAAAATGAATAAAAAAAGTCAAACCAAGAAATAAAACTTTATACCAATATAAAAGAAGCATGGTAATTGGTGAAACCGAGCCTCAATAAACACATCAAATGAAGAAAGAAAAAAAAAAAAACTAAATAGATATTCAAAGTACAATACATGCCTATAAAATTCGTAAAACAAATAAATAAAAATATAACCTAAACTGATTAAAATTTGTAAATTCAAATTAAGAAAAAATATCAAATTTTATATCTCAATATAACATGATCTAAATGTTATTAGGTTTTTAGATATCTGTTAAAAATATATTTCTTTTGTTGCAAAAAACTTTTGGATTAGAATTTTGTGGAGTTTTATGAAACTTCCAATTTTTTAAGAGGACATTTTACCCATCATCAAAGATATAAGAAAAATGATTTTTTATAGAATGTTTATTGGAAAAATTGGAGGTTTAATAAAACTCCACACACTTCTAATCCAAATTTTTTTATAACATTATTACTAACTATAAAAACTTACATTTTTATAATATAATTTTTTTTTCTATAAAACAAACAAAATATATCATTTTTATTTTAAAAACCAAAAACAACCTTACAAAAGTCATTTTAATTAAAAAATGAAAAACACTAATGTGCTAATCTTTTTATTTAAAAAACTAAAAACAACTTGTATGGTAAAGGTGAGGTGTCATGTTGTGGTATACATGTAAGTAGAAATAATTTAAAATAATTATAAAGATATTATAAAGTTATATTATTTTTAATTAAAACAAATTTTAATCAATAAAATATTTATGTTGTATTTTTAAGTGAACATTTGACTCATCCTAAAAGGGAAAGAACACTATTGTAAATCATAATCGTAAGAGAAGAAAAAAAAGATGATAATGAGGAAATAATTTAAAATAATTATAAAGTTATATTATTTTTAATTAAAATAAATTTTCCTTATTTTAAATTAAAAATATAATTATTTATCTTTAAATATATGATTAACTATGTTTGTTAATATAAGTTAAAAGTTAATAATAATAATAAAAGATTAAAATACAATTATTTATCTTTAGATGTATAATTAACTATGTTTATTAACATAAGTTAAAAGTTAAAAGTAATGATAAGAGATTTTTTTATTTTTATGGATAAAATTTATGTTCCAATCTTATAAATTGTATGAGTAGGTTGGCTTAAGAAAATATTTTACTATACATACATTAATGTACAAAATGTTCAATTATAATATTTGATTTGTAATTATGGAACTTTTTAAAGTATCTGGGTTGTGAAAACTATGTTGAACCATAATATTAAATTTAGCTTTTGAAGATGTGAAAACTATGTTCAACCATAATATTAAATTTAGCTTTATAATTTTTTAAAGTATTTTTTGGATTTGTATTTTTAATTTAAAAAGCTTTTAAGATAAAAGTTTTTTTCTCATTAAAATGGTGAATATCAATTTTTTATTTTCAAATTTTTTAATTTTTTTTCTATACATGAAATGTATTTACATTAAGATTTCTAAAAATTAAAGATTTTTTTAATTTTTTTTTTTAATTTAAAATTTAATTAATTTATTTTAATTTTAATTAGCTACATAAAAAAATTTTGTAATTCAATACTTGAATTTCACACATTATAGTAATTTTAACCTCAACTAAACCTTTTATTTTTTGTTCTTTGATAATGTGGAAACCATCTCCAACCTCTTATGTGGGATTGTGTTTTTTTATTCATAAGGATTGAATTAAAGGTTAAAGTCCTCCTTTAATTTTAGTTTTTTGGCAATACATTATTGAATATTTAATTTGATAACAAAATATGAATCAAAATGCCATATTTACATAGTCAATAGCATTACAATTTTCAAAATTCCTCTTCTCAAATCTACTTTCACATTCATATGAAAAATTGCTTGTCTTTTTTCATCGATCAAAATTGATAAATTTACCTAGGAAATTGCTAATTTTCTTTATAACCACCACTTTATCAAAAGTGAATGGAAAAGCAAGGATCACAGAGACTATCATGGAAGCTTAGTTGATTTAAAATATCGAAGGAGTTAGGAAGACGACATCCATATCCCATCACCAAGGCCCTTTTTTCATCACTTTCTTTTAATTGTCAATCTCTATAACATGAACCTAAAAAAAAAACCTCGGCACAAAGCCTTATCCAAAAATTTGTTGACTAAAGGTCATTAATCCAACCCATAAAGGTGTTATTGTTTTCTTAGGGCTCACTTAAGTCACAAATCAAGGCATGTTATTTCTAAGATTTGAGATTGTCATAGGCTTCCATTTTCGAGAATAGTTTAACCATATTAGAATTAGACTTTCTCTACAAATTTTCCTACGATCACATCCTTAAATGACCTCTTTGGAAAATAGGCTTTCTCTCTTAGAGAACCCAGATTATTGCTTCCTTGAAGGAGAATATTAAAAATCCCTTGGATCTTACTTTGAGCTAAGTCACTTGATTAGTTTTCAAAATACATTTTAGATATAATGAGACATGTTATAAACCATGGTTGTTAGCTACTGACATATATCCATCTTAACCATAGATATATTAAGCATTGAGAGGGATAAAAAGAAATCAACTGCAAACCTCTCAATGTTTAAAAGATCAAGGGTTAATATGTTTTTTTAACATGATGTGGGACATTAAGGCTTTTTAGTTTATTTCAATAGTGTTACACACATATGTACATGCATAGAAATATCTTTCACCTTAAGTGTAAGAGCAGCCCACTTCTCTCAATACAATTGACTCTAACAAAATAAACATAGTTACCAACTTGATGAAAACCCTCCATAGTTCTCATTCTTTTAGAGGTCACGTTTAATGGATAATTTTACACCTATTTTAAAAAGTGGTTCTATCGGCAACACTTTTTTTTCAGGGCTAAAATTATTGTAGCACACCTGCTACTAACCCCATAAAATTTTCTGATACACATTAAACTAAATGCATGCATCAAGGATTTAACATGCATCTAACATAATTTTTAAAAAACATGAATGCAATCTATTTAACATGCACAACAACAACCAATTCACTCAAAGCACAGAGCATAATGCACAACAATTAAAACCCATAATTAAAAACATTGAACAAAGACAAAACACTTATTTTTGTAACAAATGAACAACTAGTTGCAAAGGATGTATGTTACATCCAACCATAAACTTGCTACTCTAGTTCTCAACAACAAATCACCCCTAAATTGGGGCTATGAATCCACAAGAGTGAGTGTCTCATAAGGGTGTTTGTTGTCCACTAACAACTCAATATAACCCACACCAAGCTAATTTCCTACAACCATTCCAATCCATGAACTCTCTTTCCTTTTAGCTTGCACAACCCAAGGAATGTGATCCCCTTCTTTGCACACAATCCCTTAGGCTATCCCACTTCCCTCCAGGGCTCCAACATAGCTTGGCTAGGAAATATCTCTTGTTGGGGACTCCAGGAATGCTAGTTGCAAGCTGCAACATGAAAATCTCACAACATCAAGCTCCCTTTGTGTTACACATTATTTTCGTCATCCCTATGACCGTTAATGATGTAAACCTATCTGTTGCCTTCAGAGGGGTCAGTGGCCTGAGTTCCTGAAGAGAGAAGGGAGAATAACTTTTTCTGAGAAAAGAAGTTGCATTTTCCTTTGTAAAAACCCTATAAAAAAGGAAGTTCGCAGGCTGCATTATAGCTAGGGTGCGAGAATGCCTGATTCTCGCAGGCTGCATCATAGCTAGGTCACGAGGAGTTCACAGTCTGCTCTATAGGCAGGGTGTGAGAATGCTTACACATGGGAAAAACAAGTGTTTTCTTGAATCTTCTAGAAGGAGAAACTTCCATGGTGAGGTGGCATCCGAATGGTTTGGATCTTACTCGTTTTCATGATTTAGTGGGATCATCCTAACCTCCTCACCTTATCCTCTTCAACTTATAAAATGAGAGGAGCTCTCATGGAGAAGGGCTAAGTTGGATTTGGCTTGGAATTATTAGCTTGGGTGGAGTGTCTTTGAGTTTTTCCTTTGTCAAGATAGATTGTGAATATTATCAGATCTGTGCTCTCAAAATTCTTGGAATGGAAGTGTGTGGGGAACGAAGGACAGTTGGAAGGGATCTTACAACATCAAGGCCACGGTTGTAATCTCTCTTTCACATTTAATATGATATAGTAATATGATTATTTCCTATAAAGATTGTTGTGTTTTATTGTATGATTCCTTGATCACATACATAGGTTTATATTGAGTTTATGCTATTACTATCACTTTGGTTGGTTGTGTTCTTTTGCAGATTCATCATTGTATGAGCATTGGAACGGAGCTAGGATGGCGATGGCGAGACGAAGCGACATTTAAATGGTATGTCACCCATCCCTCTTTAGTTAGTGAATTCAATATTTAAAACTTAAGGAAAGCGTCATGTTCTGGTGTGTTTTGTTCTAGATCTAGGTGGATCTAGGGAGAGCAGTTAGTGTCTGTACCTACCGATTTATCCAATAACAAAATTGGCGACTCCATTGGGGAACGGATTGTTTCCTAGTTAGTCTAGTTTTCCTTGCTTTGATTACTTGATTTATGGTCTCTGAGTCTGTGGGAGATCCATTCAGACTCTTTGAATATGAAAGTTCACTCAAAATTTTTGTCCTTTTTCCAAATTTTTCTTGATTACAAACCTTCTCGCACTGTACCTCTCTGTGGCCTACAAGAATCATTGATGTTCGCACCCTACTGTTTAGTTCAGTGCGACCTTCTCACACCTTGCCTGTATCGAGACTGCGAGAATCCCTAATTCTCGCACTGTACCCCACTACCAGGTTGCGAACTCATTTGTAAAAGTTTTGGATTAGGTCTTCCTATCTTTTTGATGCCCAGTTTTGCTTTGATCAGCTAGATTGAACTCTTGGAGCCTATATTGATCTGTTTACAGTCTGCTTGACATTCTTTGAGTTGCTTTTAGCCATCTTTGCTTTGTTTGGTTTTGAAGGATTAGTCTCTTGCTTTGAGTGTCTTTCAATTACAAAGCATGTGTTTTCTTTAGAATTGTTTAGGGAAAGATCAGATTTCTTCTGAATAGTTCACTTTAAAAGAAAACTTTTAGTTTGGGTCTCTTTGTTTTAACAAAGTTCATTATTGCTTTTAGTGAAATTTTTGAAACAAAAAGATTTAATTTCTTGCTTTATATTAGATTGGGGGCATCCTTGCATTTGAAGTAGTGAAATTCCATGATTCTTGGCATTTTTTGGTCTTAAATTCCAAAAAATTCCCCCCCTCATGGCCGGGGAGGGCCATGAATCGTGCATTGGTGTACAGTATATTTTTCTCATTTCTTGAGAATCTTGATATTGATGAGTTTAAGATTTTGGGACATTGTGTATATGGGAATGATAAATGTTTTCTCCTTCTCGTAGCATAGCTTTCATCGAAATGAAAAGATTGCATCTTCATCTCTTTGCATAACTTTCGAGTCGGTCAAAACATCATATTGTCCATGCCATTTTCCTTTTGAGTAACGACAGCCTTAAAAATAAAGCGCTTATAAAAATTGATTAGACATTTTTATATTTTCTGGTAGGAAACCTACATTAGATTAGTTGTAGGGCTTTGGAATAGGTGTGACAGATAACTTTCCAAAGCTGCAAACAAACATAGTATCTTGTGATTGTCACACACCTGTTATCACTCTAAGAAACCCTTTGTGGTTGCAGACCAAAGGTGCTTGGTAACTTAAGAAATGAATGTTTTTGTATTTTGTAAAGGTGGATCAATGGGATAACTCAATTCAACT
>JASDQU010586466.1:34058-52764 GCA_032191745.1 Picea mariana | reverse complement strand
TTAATTATGATTATTATTTTTTACCACAAGTGTCACTTAGACCTAGATTTTAATTTCACTAGGTTGGGTGACATTTTTATTAGGGAAAATTATTAAATCTTACTTGTCACGTCATTCGTTCTAAGGCCGTATAGGTTTATTCACTTACTAGTTAAAAATGCGACGTGCCCTTCAGGACACACTAGGTACTCCAAGGGTGCCACTCGCCTCATTCTATTTTCCTTGCATGACATGCCCTTCAGGATGCACTATGTGCTCCAAGGATGCCACTCGCATCTTTCCGTGTTTCTTGTGCAACGTGACCTTCAGGACGCACTACATGCTCCAAGGGTGCCACTCGCCTCATTATGTTTTCCTTGTGCGACATGCCCTTCGGGATGCACTACATGCTCCAAAGGTGCCACTCTCCTTTTGACTGACTTGGTAGACATCAAAAAACCCCTAGAGTCAATACTTCGCCAGGTGATCTTGTGGGAGACTAAGGGCCTCTAAGGAAAAAGGCCCCTTCCTTATTGCGCACCCCTTAGAATCATCGTGAGAGGCTATCCCAGTCTACACTCACGACATCATGGATATTCGCGAACTAGGTAATCGTTAACCTATAGTTCGAGCCACGATGGGAGTGCTAGTAGGTTGTGGCAGGGCTGTTTTCCACACCTCTCCCTCAACGTCTCTGGTTTTCGTGCATGACTCCTCTACTCCACATGTGAGTCCGGTCGACAAGCTATCGTCAGCCTACATCATCAACGTATCATGTCAAGAATAAGAATCAATCATCATAACATCTAATCAAATGTACATATGTCATATCAACAACAATCAAAACCCAATAGTCCACTCCCTGACTCGATCCGGAGTCCAAGGGATTCCATCGATGCCTCTACATCCTTAAGGTCCAAAGCCCTCCATTTTCAGGAGAACCCAATCAATAGCACCTCTCTATGTAAACACACAAAATAACATATCCATAATGCCTCATAATCATAATCAAATGACCAGTAGTATAATAATCTGGATCACTTGCAAGCAAGTGTCCTCAAAGAATAAGTTGCTCAGTGTGCGCAAGAGCAGAATGTTACAATCTCTGAAAAAAATATAGATGAAATGGGTGTGCAAAGTGAAGAAAAAACATCAAATATGAAACGGTATAGACACCCTCATTACGAGGAATTATTTCAAGGAAGACAAGAAGGTCATTATCAACATTATCAAGGAAAATGGAATAATTGTAAATATTCATGGAATAAGGCATCAAAAAACCACTCTTCAACAAGCTATTATCATAGACCAACGACCACTACAAATTGGAGAAGCTTCAACAACAATACATGGAATCAAGGGAAAGAAAATTATGCAACAACTAGCCACCAAGGATTACAACCAAAAATAATTGATTTTGGATGGATGGATCATCATTGATGGAAAGAAGAAACCAGGAACATAAGAAAAATATATTACTTGGTTTCATCACATGTGAAACCTTTAATTGTAAAGCTTTGAGCACAAATATTTTTGAAGGATGGTACTATGTTTTGACCCAAGATGGGCATATATGTACATTATATGATATGACCCCAAATGGGTCATTTATAGGGATAAATTTACATGTAATCTGTAAATACACATGTAATAAGGCCAATCTAATAGTAAAGGGGTCTCACATGCAAGTGTGAATAAGTATATATAAATATCATTTATTCATTATTGTAGACATGTGAATTGTGATGTATAAATGTATTTGGTTATGTGGAGGAGCTTCTCCTATTCCTTAAGGGGTTATTGTGTAACTTATCTGTCTTGGAGTTGTGCTCTACACTCACATTGTTGTGCATGGTGTGTACTTCTGGTTTATTATGATATTTTAAGCGTTTTGGATCATTACATCTTGTCATATTCAGATATTATAAAAATGACATGCCTTCAAATGTGAATTAGGCAATCAATACTTCAAAAACATATGATTTGAATGAAGAAATCCATAAGGAAAAATAAATGGAAGAATACATGTTAGAAACCAATGTTGATCTTGAGAACATTCTTGGAAAAGTGCAAAGACAAATGAACAATTTATCAATATCACCTTAAGGACCATCTACTTGTAGAAATTATGAAAATTAATCAATTTGTGGAGAAATTATTCAAGGTATTCCCTCTAATGTGAGAAATGACCCTAGAGCTCCCCAAAAAATGAGACACAAAATAGAGATGGCTCAGATGAGAAGAAAAAATAGAAAAATGCAGAATGAGATTACTAGACTCAAGAGAGGTGAGAATATCATTCCACCAAATACAAACATTAGATATCCATTACATAGAATAATAAATGGTAGAACTAAAGAACATATACCAATAGCACCTAGAGTTCCAAATCCTAAGGTTGTTGTGCTAGAAGAAATTGTAGAAGAAGAAAATTTTCAACAAGGAATAGACATTAACCAAGACAAAGTTTTAGAATCAATACAAATGGATGAAGGTACACCATCTTTTTATATTTTTTATGAACAAGAAGATCATTAATGCGCAAAAGACAATTTTGTTCATACCAGAACAAAAGTGAATAAAATCAAGACAAGGGAACAACCTACAAAATAAAAAGTAAAATTTAATTCTTTATAAACAACAAAAAAACAACCAATTGTTGATCAAATGAATAATTCACGACAAATGAATTATACAATGGTTGAGGAGTTAGATAAAATTTTAATTACTTTTCCATTCATCGAGTTAGTCAAGACACCTCAATAAAGAGAAAATATTTTGAATATATTGGATGATACAAATTCAATAATAGAAGTACCTGTAATGAATTCAAGACAACAATAGAATATTTCATCAGTAAGTCCGAGAGGAAAAGTGCCACCCTTTTATATATCAATAGAAAATCATGATTTCACATTACACAATTGTCCGGTGGAAAGTGGAACCACTAACAATATCATGCCACTATCAATGATGGAAGATATTTGATTGGAATGTACGAAATATTATGAAACTAGTGAAAGCATATATGCCATTGATTCAAGAAAAATCCCAACTTAGGGTGAAATTAAGGAATTCTATACATGCATAAGTGTAGAACCTCATGTTACAACAATATTTACTATCATAGTGGTTCATTTTCCTCTAGAATATGGTGTTGTCTTGGGAATATATTGATCCTCATTAATTGGACGGTATATCATGAATGATGGAATTTGCATGATACTTCCAAATAAATATGGGAATGTGATCAGAGTTCCTCGAGAACATAGAAATACAATACATTTAAGAAAATGAAGTAACGAAAAATTTTGTTGATTTTGAAATTGGAAACTATGTTGTTTTTAGTACTGATTAAATAAATTCACTTAAGCAAGATGAAGAAAGTTCTTTCCAAGGTTTTTGGAAAATCTCATTTGATGGTGCTTCTTCTAAGTCTGGAAATGGACATGGTGTTTTTTAAAAAACTATGCAATATGGTATCTATCTGCATGCTATAAGATTAGAATTCCTCTGTACCAATAATAAAGTTGAAAATGAGGAATTGATTCAAGGAATTATTCTTTCCCTTCAAATGAAAGTAGAAAATTTGGTGGTGACTGTTGATTCAGAGTTGGTTATCAACCATATCAATAAAAAGTACAAAATCAAGAAAGAAAAATTGAAACATTATGCAAGAAGAGTATGTGAAGTCATGGAATATTTTAAATCCTTCAGTATCCCTTTCATACCTTGAAAAAATAATAAAAAATATGATATATTAGTAGTGGTTGCATCTCTCTTCAATTCATATGATTCACAGAAACAAAGTACTTTTCATGTCAAGACAATATTTTGTCCTTTAATATCTGATAACCAAGAGTATTGGCAAATTTTAAAAATGATGAACATATTGAAAATTTTCTTACAAATCATGAATCAATATCATTAGATGATTCAAAAGAAAGCCAATATTCTTAGAAGGAAGATTATGATCAAAGTGTTGTAATCTCTTCTAAGAATTATGTGAGTTTGGAATCTCTTTTCACAAGAGATGATCAAACAAAGATTCTTTATCCAAAATAAGAACCATGTATTAGGAAGGTTCAAGAAAAATATAAAATCAACATTGGTACACAAGATTCTTCAAAATATATCAATCTTTTTACTAGCTGCACCACTGAAGAAACTGACAAATATTCTCAATTGTTTAAAGAATTTTAGGACATATTTTCTTGGAGTTATTATGACTTAAAATAATATAAAAAATATATCTTCTGGAATGTTATACCACTTCAACAGGGATTGAAATATTTTAAGAAAAAAATAAGAATGATAAATACGAAGATAAATCCTCTAGTGACAATAGAGCTCTAAAACATGAAAAAGGATGGTATAATTTTTTTGATTAGACACTCATAATGGATTTCAAATCCTGTGGTGGTAAGAAAGAAGAATGGATAAATTTGAGCTTTTTCTTATTTCATAGATCTCAATCGAGAAAGTATTAAAGGCAGTTATCCACTCCCAAATATGGAGAATTTGTTTCAATAGGTCATTGGTTCTGCACTGATGTCTATGTTGGATGGAATTTTTGGATATAATCAATTTCTTATAGTTGAGAAAGACCCACCAAAAAGTGCATTCATAACACCATGGTGAATGTATGCTTATTTATGAATTCCATTTGGACTAAATAATGTAGGTTCAACTTTCCAAAGAGTAATGAACCATGCTTTCAAATATCTAATTGGGAAATTTATGGCATATTATCAAGATGATTTGACAGTTCACTCAAAACTAAAACATCTAAAATGTCTCAGACAAGTCTTTGAAAGATGTAGGATTTTTGGAATATCTTTGAATCCCAAAAAGTGATTGTTTTCCATATCAAAAGGAAAACTCATTTTTCATATTATGAGAAAAGAAGGAATATATATATTGATTCAGAAAGAGTTAATGCAATAAATTACCTAAATCCACCTACATCAAGGAAATGAGTACATTTTTTCTTTGGAAAGATAAAATTTGTCTGAAGGTTTGTTCCATATTATGTTATGATTGTCAACCCAATAAATAAATTGTTGAAGAAGGATTAGGAGTTTAAATGGACACCAAATATTTATAAGGCCTTCATAGAAATCAAGCATGCCATTAATACTTCCCATGTTCTTGCCAACCCTGACTTTGATAAATAATTTATATTATACTTATTCTCTTCAGAAGAAACCATTTCTTCCATCCTTACCCCCCAAAATGAAAAGGCATAAGAACATCCAATTACCTTCATGAGTAAGACCTTGCATGATTATGAACTAAACTATTCAATAATTGAAAAGAAAGCTCTTTCCCTAGTTAAAGAAATAGCTCATTTCATGACCTATATATTATTAGCTCACATTGTTTCTTATGTTCCACATTCATCTATAAAGATGTTGTTAAATTGAAAAATCAGAGAGGGTAGGTGGGAAAACTCATTAACAAAGATTCAAGAATATGATTTTGAGAGTAAACCTTTGAAATTTTTCAGTGGGTAGGGATTATGTGAATCCATGAATGGAATTGAAGATGTTAAAATCTCTCCTCGCAATTCATTTGACATTGTAATACAGAGAACACATTTAGCAACATCATAATGGTATAAGGACATAATTTTATATCTTAAATATGTCCAATTTCCTTCTGAAATTTCTTCTAAATAAATGAGAACTTTGAAAATGAAGATAAATCAATATGTATTGGTCTCAAGAGTTTTTTTCCAAATAAATTTTGATGGGATTCTATTAAGAGGTTTAGATTACACAAAGTCTAGAGAAATACTTCAAGAATTTCATAGTCGAGTTTATGGTGGACATTTTTTTTCTAGTTGTAATGACTCACAGAATCATTCAGAATGGTTATTATTGGTTGAATATATTCAAATATTCTTATGAAATGATTTGAAAATCTACTCAATGTCAAACATTTTCAGGAAAAGTGAAGAGGGATGCAATGCCATTATAGTCTATAACAATAGAGAAAGCATTTGCACAATGGAACCTGGATGTGGTTGGTCCAATAAATCCAAATTCAAGTAACGAACATGCTTATATTATAACTGCAATTGATCATTTTACCAAGGGGAAAGAAGTTGTTGCTTTAAGAAATGTTCACTTAGAACAATTGATCTTCTTCTTAAAAAAACACACCCTGTCCAAATTCAATGTACTAGAAAAGCTCATAACAAATAATGGCTCAATATTCATCAATTCAAAGTATACAAAATTCTATGGATAATATGGAATCATCATAGGAAAATCATCTAACTATTACCCACAAGGAAATGGTTCAGATGAGTCAACAAAAACAACATTAATTCAAATTCTCAAAAAGACAATTGAAGCCAACGGTAAAAACCAGCATAAGAAATTGATAGATGCACTATGGGAAAGACATCTTACTCCAAAGGATAATACTGGACATTCCCAATACACCCTAGTGTATGGAAGAGAATGAATATTATTGTTACATTTGGAATTGAATTCCTTGGATCTTACTGGAAGTGTTGAAGATGTAGAAGAATAATCACCAATGAAAAAAAGATATAATGGACTTATGGAACTTGAAGAAAAAAAAGAATAATAAATAATGCAAATGAAAAAAATACAAGAATTGCTCAAAAGATACTTTGACAAGAGCGCTACTTTAAAATAATTCAAAAGGATCAATTAGTTGTGTTATGGATCAAAGAAAAATAAAAACCATCTTTTCACATGAAGTTTTAAGTTCTTTGGATTGGTCCATACCAGATTGAGAAATTCATTGGTTACAATTTTTATGTAACGAAGGATATGAAATGAATAATCCATCTGTCTCTCGTAAATGGGAAATATCTTAAGCATATATTCAGTTAATTCCCCAAGACATTTTTTTCTGTATTGCTTTGTATATTCTTTATCAGTCTATATTTCTTTCCTTTATTCCATTTTCTCTTCTTTTTCAACTCCATTTTCCAAAAAGAATAAGATTTTTGATTCTTAGCAACCCAAAAGGGAGTCGTTATCCCATATTTTGAGCCAAATATTGATCTACATTCATTGATCAATGTTAGTACTTACATATCCATCCATAGTCTTTTCCCTTTTCTTCCTATCTTCCTCATATTTTCTTTACTTAGTTTTTTTTTCTCTTTCAAATGCGGGTTGTAGATTAGGCTACCATCAAATATCTAGGTCCATAGACCTACAAGCCCATGTATCTTTACTTAGTCACATTTTATTTTCTTTAGTCATTTTTATGTGTTGTGGGAGTCCTGTTGCATGAGCCAAACCCATTCGTGTCCCACAAATTCTCATGTCTCATGTCCCGCAATCGTGCAACACTCAGAATGACCCTACTACATTTGAATCCTCTAAATTTCACCCTTTACCTTTTTTATATTGATTCGTTTCCTTTCTTCTTAATGTTTTCCAACAATATATATTTTTCCTTTGTAAAATATTTTTGAGTATTCTTGAGATCTCTTATTTTTTTTGTGTCGTCCCAATCCCAAGGTCCATTATACATTGATATATATTTTGTAGTTTGATCATACTCCTTTTCTCTATTTTATTCATTTCTATCTATCACACTCTAAATCACTTTCTTCTTGATGTTTTATAGTATATTTGATGATGGTTTTTCTTTGTCAAATATTTTTGAGAAATCCCTCATATCTCTCATTTATTATGCCTATTCTCAAGACCAAGATCCAAGAGACATGTATTTTTTAGACTTGAATATTTGAATCAACTGTTTAGATGCCTCGATGGGATCAATAACCAATCTATGGATAAAGTATTGGAGTTGGTGTCATCATCATATCTATGCAATTTAGGGATTATCTATTTAGCGAACAACAAATATCCTTAATAAGAATAAAAATTGACAATCTTAACAAAAATTATTTAGCTCTTGTTCACATGGATCTTAAGAAGCTCCAAATTACAGACATCTTATCCTAAGTAATAATCCATGTATGCAATCATGTTATACTTTTATATCATAGAGTGATATACAATATGTAGGATTTATTCTACAGGGTCTTAGGTCGTGATAAAGTTTCTTCTTCCCCAATGGGATCCAATGTGATTTACAACTAATATGTTAAATGTGCTAATTGGAATTTAAAGCCCAATAAATCCCATGCTTGAGAATTCTTTGTGAGATGATGATGATGTTGATGATAATGATGATGATGGTTATTAACATCCAATGAAACTAATGTCAATCTTCTGGGATTAAAGAAAAGGTAAAGAACCTAGATGTATAAAGACCAAATCATATTTTATATGGATGTAAAAAAATAAAAATTATATTTATTTTATTTGAAAACATACACTTTATGTTATAGTAAATTAAAAAAATATTTATCTTAACATTTTTCATGATGGTGATGATGATTGTTAGTGTCCACTAAGACCAAATTTGGTGTATTGGGACTTAATAAAGATAAGGAATTACTTGGTTTTATTTATACTTTTATTTATGTGCTCGAAAAGATTTAATAGAAGCGTTCCTATATGAGTGGAGTTTTGATGAGTTAAATGGTTAGGAAGATAAGTATTGTGACAAATATTTTGAATTGAAACCCAATGTGGGTGTAATAAGGACATTCTAAGAGAAAACAATTTTCATATTCAACCCTCTTAGTGTCACAAAATTGATAAATTATTTTGATCGAAGATGTTTTCTAATGCCCTTTTTCACTATGGAGCTCCTGAGAGTTTGTTCTTATTTTAGGAAATGTTGATTTTCTTCTTTACTTTTTTCAAAAGGAAGAGATACTTTTGATCTTCTAGACTAGGGTTGATCACCTCTCTATATTATCTTTATTTTATTTTATCCTCTAAATCTTATCACACCACAATTTTTCACTCAATTTAGATGTAATAATATTTTTAATATTTTCATTATTATACGGAGTGAGATCCTACTATATTCCTCAATGATTGAGCCAAGCCTTCGCACATTTATGCCACCCATAATTGATCCACATGTGGTTTTGACTAGAGTTTGAAGCAATCTAAGGAATTCTCTTGTCTTCCATGTTGTTTTCTTTGTTATTGTACAATAGGTTTTTAGTCATATCCATGCTCTCAATGGGGAAATATAAGGATGATAGGTTAGGGTATATTGCCTTCAATTTTGAGATTATAAGTTATAAACACTTTTGGATTTGCTATATCTTTCTCCATGATTTTCTAGATATAGTGCATGCCCAAAATTTATAACCATATAAGATAACATGAGTGACAAGAGTCTCAAAGAGGATTTTATTATTATCCCATAGCCAAATATCAAATGTCGATAATAGGATTTTGACCCTCCATTATCCTTTTCTCAATGCTATAGGTCTAATTAAACTTGTGACGAAGATCAATTCAAAAATATTTGTAGGAAGTAGTTGGCGGGCTCAAAAATGGGCCTCTATTGTTCTATTCCCTAGAAATAGCACCGAGACTTCCGTGACATACAAATTGGCAAGAGAACTTGCGAACTATAGAAACTTATGCCCTCATTCGATACTTAGCAATTTTTTGGATTGCGGGTTCTCGGGCTGGCGGGCTCAAAATTGGGCCTCTGATGTTCCATGCCCTACAAATAGCACTGACAGTTCCATGATATACAAAATGAGATGCGGAGCTGCGGACTCTACAAATTTACCAAAAATTAATAATGTTTATTACATATCTGTGGAAATTACATGAACATTTAAAAGCATATAATAGAATAGTAATAACATGTGTTACACTTAGTTTTCTTTAAAACTAAGTCTTTTCTTGGACAAAAAAAATATAGCATTGTCAAATTAGTTTTCTTTGCACACATTTTATAGATCATGCATGGAGCCCTCATTCCATACTTACGCAGTTTTTGGATCACGGGTTCTCGGGCTAGCGGGCTCAAAAATGGGCCTCTTTTGTTTTGTGCCCTAAAAATAGCATTGAGAGTTCTGCAACATACAAATTGACAAGCGGACTTGCGAACTATATAAACTTATTATAAAATAAATAATGTTTGTTACATATCTCTGAAAATTACATCAACATTTAAAAGTATACAATAGAATAGTAATAACGCCTGTTACATAGTTTCGTGGAGGAAAACAGAAATAAATTAGCATTCTCGAACTAGTTTCCTCGAAAGCAAAGGGTTATGGATAGAAGAGAAATCAAAATCTATCAAAGTATAGGTTCCTAGACACCAAAAAAGTTAACATACAATAGAATAGTAACAACGTCATTCAAGACAAAAAAATTATCATACAATAGGACATAATAAATGTAGCAAATCCAAATTAGTTTTCTTTGGAACAAACAAGAAAGGTTCCTGGAAACCCAAAATTTAGTATACAATAAGGGCATTGTCGAATCGGTTTTCTTTGGAATTTATCAAAAAATAATAATATCTGTTACATGTTTCTGGAAATTTAAATGTGTTTGTCATATAGACTGGGATTGGGGCTCCCGCGGACCATAAAAAGAAATAAGTACAAGAATTAGGAACGTCTAAAGAAGAAGTGCGCGACGGTAGAGAAGAAAACCTGAAAAGAAGAAATTGGAAGTTATGAGTCTTTGGTTACAATTTTCTATTTAAAGAGGTCACAAGTGGATTGATAAAGAAAACAAGATGGCATCATAGACTTAAAGTGGATTGATAAAGAAAACAAGATGCTAGTATAGACTTACTATGAAGCCGATCCGTTTTTGTTGTTGTCGTCGATGCTCAGTGGAGTCCTGTTGATCGGTTGTTGCACTTCCTGGACAAGGCTGTACATTCTCTGTTGGAACCATCCTTCGATGTGGCTTTTCATGGGGGTTGTGTTTATTTCATCCTGGATTTCTATATCGTAAAGGCCATTTTCTAATTTCCTTAGATCCATTGAAATACTATGCTGAATTTGTTCAATTTGTTCATTGTGTGTCACATAGTCCAGTACCCAGTGCTTGTTCTCATCTAGACGATGTTCAACTATGCCGTAAAACTTTTTGAAAGACAACCCCTAAAAGGGCTCTAGAGCATGCAAGGATGGTAGAGGATTATTTCATCTTGGCTGCAGTGGTAGCAGGCATGATTTTTTCCAAAGGACTGGCAAATTATAGGGTTGCAATGAAAGCCTGCTCATATTCATTGACGTAGTGTTTCAGATTGGCATTTTACGTATCAATTCCTCTAATGGAATCACAAAGAATCTCACCGGTTACCTAGTGAAATGAGGAGATTTGGGAGGGCTGCATTTCCCTAAAGTTAATCTCTGTGCGAGATTTTCCTTTTCTATTTGTTACATCTTTATTTTTAATGACCATACTTTTAGATTAGCTATCAAAAATAATGCTCTGGATTACGAAGGATTCATCTACATCAAAAAATTCGGTCTCAGATATTTCCACCATGGATGACCCAATTTTCTGCATGTGTTCAGTTTCAATTTCAAGTTGTAGTTTTCCACTTTCAAATTTGGGTTCCTCCACCAGCCGTGCATTGTTTTTTCTCTTCTTCGTCAGTGGAATTTTGTGAGAACTATCAATATTTATGTGAGAAGGGTTTTTAACTTCTCCTCCGCTCGAAGATTTCTGGGTTTCTTTCTTACTGGGGAAAACCGTCAAAGCGATGCTCTGTGATGTCATGCTCTTGGGAGTGTTGGCAGAGGAATGGGTACTCTTCTCACCGAATACTTTTCCATGTTGTTTGTACAATTCAGTTGCACTTTTCAATGTCTCTGTGTCGCAATCAGTAGAAGAAAGATTTTTTTCAACACTGTTCATGTCTTGAGTCAGGTGTCTATGGATAAAAGAGGTCTTAAATCCAACAAACAATAAATGTTCTCGAAAAAATCCATTAGGGTCGAACCCTTTTATCCTTTCAGTGTACGTTAGGTTCAATTTCTTGAAATGGGTAGAAAACTCGTCAATCTTGTTGATGTTTATGCACATCAAGTCTCCGAATTTCCAGGGCAAAGTAATGAACTATTTTTTTTTTCTTTTCATGGAAAAAATGCAACCAGTGGTTGTATTGCCTTGCTATTTCTAAAACAAACATCTTCTCTATGATGTGGCATGGAAGGAAGGAAGGATTTTCCTTAGAGACAAATACCATGAGGACACTATGATTTTCCTCTAGCTCAAGTGTGCCCTTCTTGTTCAAAAACTTGGTTGCATGGCCAGACATCCGCAGAGCATCCTTGCCTAACAATAATCTTTGAAAACTGAGACAAATCCATTAAAAACTTCATAAAAACAATGGGAGGCCTTGTGCCTCCACAGAGCCTCGTACCTGAATGTTACTGGCTCAAATCCACAGTTTATTTTATTGGAAAGAGAAAGTTTTGGAAACAGGAAACAATGCACAATTGTGAAAATTAAGTAGGATGACATATAAAATTTATTCGATTATTTGAATCATGACAATTGAGAACAAATATCAATGGAAATTAGCTTCCCCTAATCAAAAATGTAATGTTCCTACTGTGAAATACAAAATATAAATAATTATATGGGAAATGTTTGTCGTGGATGCCTGTCCCGTTATTCTTGTAAACATCCAAGCAATTTCTCGAAAAGGATTTCTAAAGGAACTTACCTTCAACCTTGTGATATCTTCAGGAATTATTGTCGAGTCTTCGAGGAAGTCAGCTAAGATGTCCATCCTGTTATCATGTTTTTCTAGAAACTGCTTGCATTCTTGTCCTCTGAACGTCAATGTTGGCTTCGACAATTTTAACATTTCGTGAAAGACCCGAGATGGAAAAGAAACAGGAGAATGGTCACGCAGTGGAATAATTATTTGGCCTAGAATATATTTTTCGGTGCACCAAGAGACCACCTCCTTACAGTAAAAAACCTTAGGGACACGGGCTACATGAGCGATTCTAGAGGTCCAAATCACTTCGTTCTGGGGGAAATGGGATGAATAGTAAAAGTATGCCTTGGACCACTAGAAGTTCTGGTCCTCGTGTGCGAACATATTTACTATATCTCCACAAAATTGTTGTCGACCTGCTGCCATAAGTCTACAAGAACGTTTTCTTTCTCTATATGATGAATGAAATGAAAAGTTGGAAGGGATAATATAATCCTGCACAAATTTTGGTCCAAAGCGTGTAAATGGGAGATGTCGTCGAGACTTTCGTTGATTAATGACAATTTGGACGGTTGTTGCATGATGTATTGTTAACATTAAAAACTAGTAATTGCATACATAGAAAATGCGAACATGGTGGATATTTCAATCAACGATTAAGCATTGTAGATTTCTTGAGTGGCCTAATATGATGAAATCAGAAGGGACAAAATAACTCTCTGCACATCTTGGTTTAATGCGTAATAATCGAAGATCTCCTCGAGCATTTTGCCAATTAATGACAATGTTGACGGTTCCTGCATGGTCACTTGTTAGCATGAAAGGTTTCTAATTGCACAGTAAGAAAGTATAGAGGTCATGGGAACGGGAAAAAAACAACTACAAAATAGGGTTGTAAGGTACAACCGTTGCAGGTGAGGGCGCGAGGGTCAAATTGTATGTATCAAAAAATTTTGAGTGCAATGCGCGTAACAGTGAAGAGGGTATGGTAGGATAGCCGGAAGGATAGGAAGTTAGTGGGGATGGAAGGCAGTGAGAGATACTTTGAAACATTTGTGAGTTGTGGTAGAGTGAAGAGCAGACGATGTCGGAATGAAGTAGTCAATTTGTATATTGCGCAGGGTGCGATGCCACCTATTTCATACCTCTGTGTCCAATTGTCACTACTAAGAGATAATTTAGTACTGAAAATAATTTTTTAGATACTGGTAGATACTTCATAGGTATTAGCATCCGTAAACAATGGCATTCTCTAGCCCGCCAGCCCTACATTTTGTGTGTCAATTTTTATATCGCAGAACTAGAAGCATTGTTAGGAGGACACAGAACAATATAAGTGCAATGTTGAGTCAGCCAGTCTGCAGGCCCACTTGTCAATTTCTATATCGTGGAATTTTGGGTGCTATTTTTAAGACATGGAGGCCCAATTTTGAGCCCGCCCGCCTGAGAACCCGCAATCGAAAATGTTGCTAGGTGTGGAATGTGGAATCCGTATGTTGTATATAAGATATCATGTCCATACTTTATTGTCACATAATACAAGGGTAGAAAAAAATGGAAAAAGGACGAAGTATTTAGCAGTGGAATTTTAGATCACAAAAATTTTGAGTGGAAGATGTATATAACGGAACAAAAAGGAATAGAGTTCAATTGCACCAACTCGGAAACTGTGGGTATAAAATTCAATAAGTATGAAAAGGAACAACGCTTGGTCCAATTCTCCATGCGAGGATATAGATGGAGATGAAACTGGGGCCAACCCAACAACCGTGGACATAAAATTGGCAAAGTATTGAAAGAAACAATGGTCGGTTGGATTCATTGTGTGATTATATAGATGGAGATAAAGATATGTCAACCTGCCAATGTTGGAGTTGCACATTTTGTGGACCCAGCAACAGGAGGATCCAAAAAAGGCTGCGAAGGTGTCTGTAGAAGACGCGAGGCCCCAACTTTCTAATTGTATTTATTTGAACATTTGAATGCATAATCTGTAACATGGAAGAGCGGACAATGTCGAAATCCGGTAGTCAATTTATATTCGGTAGTCTAGTTATATACTTAGTTGCGTTTCTATGATCATCGGTTCCAACGTTGGCATGTTGACATATCTTCATCTCCATCCATATCCTCGCATGGTGAATTGGACCGCCCACTGTTCCTTTTCATACTTAGTGAATTTTATGCCCGTGGTTGCTGAGTTGGCGCAATTCAACTCTTCTGCTTCTTGTTCCATCATGTACATGTACCACTCAAAATTTCCATGATATACAATTCCACAGCGAACTTCTCTGTCCTTTTTCCCTTATTTTATTCCCGGTTATTATGGGACTATAAAATACGGACATGATATTTTATAGAGCATGTATGGATTTCGCATTCCATACATAGCGACATTTTGGATCGTGGGTTCTTGGGCGACCAGGCTCAAAATTGGGCCTCCATTGTTTCGTTCCCTACAAATAGCACCCTAAATTCCACGATATACAAATTGACAAGCGAACCTACAGACTGGTAGACTCAACATTGCACTTCTATTGTTCTGTGTCCTCCAAACAACGCTCCCAGTTTCGTGATATAGAAATTGACACACGGAATGCAGGGCTGGTGGGGTGGAGATTTCCATTGTTTATGGATGTTAGTCCATATGAAGTATCCAACAGTATCTAAAAAATTATTTTGAATACAAAATTATCTCTTAGTAGTGACAACTAGACACAGAGGTACGAAATAGTTGGGATTACACAAATTTTGAGTGGAAGATGTATATAATGGAACAAAAAGGAACATAATTCAATTGCGCCAACTCGGAAGCCACGTGCATTAAATTCTCTTAGTATGAAAAGGAACAACGGGCAGTCCAATTCGCCATGCGAGGATATAGATGGAGATGAAATTGGCGCTAGCCTGGCAACCGTGGACATAAAATTGGCCAAGTATAGAAAGCAACAACGGTCGGTCGGATTTGTTGTGTGATTATATAGATAGAGATAAATATATATGAACCCGCCAACGCTGAGGTTGCAAATTTTGTGAACTCGGCAACAGGAGGATCCAAAACAGGCTGCGAAGGTGTCTGCAGAAGATGCGAGGTCTCGACGTTATAATTGTATCGCTCCGAACATTTGAATGCATAAGATGTAACATGGAAGAGTGGATGATGTCGAAATACAGTAGTCAATTTGTATATTGTGAAATTTTGGATCGTGGGTTCTTGGGTGGGAGGGCTCAAAATTGTGCCTCCATTGTTTCGGCCCCTACAAATAGCACCCAGAATTCTGTGAAATACAAATTGACAAGCGGACCTTCGGACTGGTGGACTCAACATTGCACTTCTATTGTTTCGTTTCCTCCAAACAATGCTCCCAATTTCTCAATATAGAAATTGACACACAAAATGCAGGGCTGGTGGGGTGGAGATTGCCATTGTTTACGGATGCTAATCCCTATGAAGTATCTAACAGTATCTTAATTTTTTTTTTGAATACTAAATTAGATCTTAGTAGTGACAACTGGACATAGAGGTATGAAACAGTTGGGATTGCACAAATTTTGAGTGAAAGATGTATATAATGGAACAAAAAGGAACAGAGTTCAATTGCGCCAACCCGACAACCACAGGCATAAAATTTACTAAGTATGAAAAGGAACACTGGGCAGTCCAATTCACCATGCGGGGATATAGATGGAGATGAAATTGGCACCAACTCAACAACTATGGACATAAAATTGGCCACGTATGGAAAGCGACATCGGTCAGTCGGATTCGTCGTGTGATTATATAGATGGAGATAATGATATGTCAATCTACCAATGTTGGGGTTTCACATTTAGTGAACCCGACAATAGGAGGATCTAAAACAGGTTGTGAAGGTGTCTGCAGAAGATGTGAGGCCCCAACGTTCTAATTGTATCGCTCTGAACATTTGAATGCGTAATCTGTAACACGGAAGAGCGGACGATGTCGAAATACGGTAGTCAATTTCTATATTGCGGAGCGTGCAATCCCAACTGTTTCATACCTCTGTGTCTAGTTGTCACTACTAAGACCTAATTTAGTATTCAAAATAAAATTTTAGATAATATTAGATACTTCATAGGGATTATCATCCTTAAACAATGGCTATCTCCACCCTGCTAGCCCTACATTCCGTGTGTCAATTTCTATATCGTGAAACTAGGAGCATTGTTTGGAGGACATGGAATAATAGAAGTGCAATGTTGAGTCTGCCAATCTGTAGGTCCTCTTGTCAATTTGTATATCACAGAATTCTAGGTGCTATTTGTAGGGCACAAAACAATGGAGGCCCAATTTTGAGCCCGCCCACCCGAGAACCCGTGATCCAAAATGTTGCTAGGTATGGAATGTAGAATCCGTACATGCTCTATAAAATATCATGTGCATATTTTATAGTCCCATAATACACAGGAAGAAAATAAGGGAAAAAGGATGGAGAAGTTCATAGTGGAATTGTAGATCATGGAAATTTTGAGTGGTACATGTAGATGATGGAACAAGAAGCAATAGAGTTGAATTGCGCCAACTCGACAAGCGCAGTCATCAAATTCACTAAGTATGAAAAGGAACAACGGGTGGTCCAATTCACCATGCGAGGATATAGATGGAGATGGAAGATATGTCAACATGCCAACGTTGGAACCCACGATCATAGAAACATGACTAAGTATATAACTAGAAATCGATAATACATGGGAAGAAGACAAGGGAAAAGTATCTCGCCGAAAAGCATCTAGTATTTGATTATTAATGAAAATGATTTTGAGCCCTTGTTGAGTTCTCGCCAGTTAAGGCATAAATTGCAGATCACAGAAGTATCTTTCATGCCACTGTGTCCACTTGTCACTAGTAAGAGAATTGTTCATGTATATCGGGAAGGACGCAAAGTTGCTAGGGATGGAAAGCAACAATAGATAATTTGAACGAAGTTAATGTATACGAGGAACCCGCGGTGGAATTGTAGATCACAGATGTTTTGAGTGCAATATGTATATATCGGAACGATAAGGAGCTGGGTTCACAAGCATCAGCCATAAAATTGGCTATGGAAAGGAACAAAGGTCGGTCCAATCCGTCGTGTGAGGATATATATGGAGATGAATACATGTCAGCCCACCAACTCTGGAACCAAATACCATATAAGGGGCACTAAGTATATATCCAGAAAACAATAATGAGTGGGAAGAAGAAAATGCTAGTTCATATGCGCCGATCCGGCAACCACGGCCATAAAATTGCCTAGGTATGGAAAGGTACAATGGTCGGTCAGATTCGTCATGTGAAGATACAGATGGAGATGAAGATATGTCAGTGCACGAACCCTGCAAGCGCCCATCATAGAAAGATGACTATGTATAAAACCAGAAAGCCATAATGGATGGGAAAAGAGATAAGTATCTAACAGTCGAAAAAACCTTTTTTTTTCGGTTATTAATGGCAAAATTTTTGAACCCTTGCTGGGTTCTCACTAGTAAAATAATTAAGTACAGATCATTGAATTTCTTTGGCTGCAAGACGTATATGAAGAAACATGGGAAATAGGTGTTGGGTACCACGAACCCGGGGCCTGGTGCCCAGATAACTGGCTAAGTATTGGCCAAGACAAAGGTTTGCTATCTATTTTAATAGTATTCATACTACTATATATCAATGGAGAAAGTTTTCATATTTATCTGAATAGTATTCATACTAATATATATTAATGGATTGTTTCTGTTTCAAATGCAAATGATATCCCAATTTACAAGATGCTCTTCGATTCACAAATTTCGTTGAAAGCACGAAAATTTTGACTGCAAGATGTACATAGCGCAACAAGAAACATGAATTTGCATTTTGGTCTCAATGAGATAAACTCCTTATCATCTATTCATATTGTATTGCTTGCAATGACATGAGAAAACATCCACTCTCCATAAACATCAATATCTAAATTTAATTAAATGCAATCAATATTTGGTGTGACTTAAGTAATTAAAGCATAAATTGCAGACTACGAAAGTTCTTTGGCTGCAAGATGTATATGACGGAACAGGGAACATAGTTGTTTAATACCGCAAACCCAAACATAATTGCCTAATTATTTTTTATTTATTCCAATAGTATTGATATTAGTATATATGCACGAAT
>JASDQU010586466.1:19045-33971 GCA_032191745.1 Picea mariana | reverse complement strand
TCTTAAATGTAAAATGTAAAGAAAGAACAGACCAATCTTTATTTAGATTGAAGTAGTGGGCAGCGGAAAGTAAAGATTCTCGTTCATGTTTAACGACACAAGGGAAGAAGGTACAAAATACAATTAAAACAAATAACATAAATTGGAAAATACTGAAACATGTACATTGATGAAGCTTCTTGACATTTTTCTTGACGTTCAAACTCTTTATTCATAAAAAACGAGTTGAATATCAATTTTGGGTTTTGTACTTAATTGGTGTTTCCAACTACATATATACCATTTTTTTGAATGCCTTGTCTCTTCCAGATATGGCCTACTTGCAATGGATTCTTATTCAACATTTCATTCTTTGTCAAGTATTAATTTTCCTTTGTCGTCGAAAAGTTGGGATTTAAGGTTCTTTCCTTCCAATGTTCCTGACCCTTGAAATCCAAGACAACTTAGAAATGTGATTTAGGCTGATTTCAAAGTGGACGAAGTCGTTTTATGTCACAACAACTATGGCAAGGGAAAAAAATTCAAGTACATAGTGACTAGTATTCTCCCTGTATTTGATCATTTGTTTGGTTGAAAATCTTGCCTAAGGATTTGTATGTTGAACTTCTTTTCTTTATTACAGTAAATTGGAAGAAACGTTCAACCTAGATGAAAAATGAAAATCTATTGAGGTATATAACTTCTTTGGGCAGCAGAGGTGTGGCAAGTGCATCAAATGCTGCAGAACGCACCAACACAGGTATGGCAAGTGTATCAAATGTTTCACATGGCATCAGAATACATCTTTCCTCATAGTGGTGGATGTGATGCCAAATATGTGGAGTCTGCATCTACATCCAGAGGAAACCGATCAAACTTTGAAAAAGAGCATGGCTTTCTGTCAAGTCGGTTACCAAACCCACATGTAGCTCATCAAACTTTGAAATAGAAACTTTTGCAGTGATAATATGTCATTTTATCCACCCATACAGTTTTTGTTACCCGCCTCTAGTTACATTTGCAAATGGAGCAATATTTCGTGTCATTTACAAACATGCCAGGCCATTTTGCAAGCCACTGTAAATGCGTCACCCCCGAGGAAAACAAATTCTTCTGGGATCTGTATAATTCGATACACTTGCCAAATCTGTGTTGTTGGAAGAAGATATATACTCAAATGAAGAACTATTTTTCACGCGACCTCAAAATCCATTATAATTCCTAGCAAGAAAACAAAGAAGTTCATCAAACAAATCTCCAAGCAACCTTTTGAACCAGCCAAAGCATCGAACATAGGGAGAACACGAACCAGAACATGCTTGTTCTTTTTTTTCATTCTCTTTGAGATTCTCTTGTATAACAGAGTTTTTTTACTCAAATATCAGGTCACATAAAACCAGTCTCTCTTCTTTCATCTTCCCCTCAATCGCATCTCTAATTTGTCTTACATGTCCATGACCAGGAACATTAGAATGAAGGCACCCTAAAGCACAACTCTTTGATGACAGAGAGAAATGGCAATAAGTATTTAAAAAGAACGTTGGATGATATTCCGTAGATTTTGTGTTGATTCGTTTTAATGACAGATGTTTTCGATATTTTTGTTTATTAATGCCAATCTTTTTGAATATGTACATTGAATAGTGACTAGCAGCACGTATTAAAATTCCCATATCCGAGTAGATTCTCAAATCTGACAACTAATATGTGCACAACATTAAAGAGGGACATGATGTCAAGGCCTCTGTGGGTGACACGTTCGTGAACTATGATGAAGCTTTCAAGCAAACTAAAACTGCACAAGCAAAATATGTATATATATATATTCGCAAATTCAAAATGGAGGAAAAAAGAAATTACCAGATCCCATAATATTCGCCTGCCTATTCATTTTAATGGGAGATGTACTCGAGCTTTCCAGTTATTGAAGCCCATCTTTTCGAACCTGTCTGATCGGTTTTGACTTTTGAAAGCATATTTAATGTGTATTGGGAAGCGGTGAAGGTAGCCGAGATGGATCCCTATGTAACAGACAGTACTACTATTTTTCTGTCTTTTTCTCCACGAGCATATGTAAATCATACGTAAAGAAAAGTAATTTGAGAATGCCAATTTTTTTGGACATGAGCCCTTGAAATTCAATAGTCTACAAGTCTGATTGTCAATTTGTATATCGCGGAATTCTTCGTGCTATTTCTAGGACACAGAACAACCGAAGCCCAATTTAGAGCCCGCCACCCCGAGAACCCGCGATCCAAAAAATGCTTACTATTTTTTGTGTGTGTTTTTGTCCACCAGTGTATGTAAAACATGTGTAAACTAAACTATTTTGAGAATGCTAAATTTTTTGGACACGAGGCCCTTAAAATTCAAATAGTTTGCAAGTCTGATTGTCAATTTGTATATCGTGGAACTCTTCGATTGTCAATTTTCAGCCAGCTACCTCGAGAACCCATGATGCAAAAACTAGCAAAGTATGGGATGAGGGCTCTGTGCATGCTTTATATATCTACTTTATAAAATCACATATTTCTTATGTTTAATTTATGTTGTCCACGAAACCTATAATTTCATAAATTTCAATCTCTTTTGTCTAGGATCCCTTCTTTTAAAGAAAACTAATTCAGGAATGCTAATGTATACACCGAATAGGACCATACAAAACTCTCTGTGCTATTTGCAGGGCACAGAACAACAAAAGCCCAATTTTCAGCCTGCCACCTCGAGAACCCACGATCATTAACTTGTGTTGTTCAGGAAATCTATAATTTCATAAATTGCATTCTCTTTTGTCCAGGAGCCCTTCTTTTAAAGAAAACTAATTTGGGAAAGACAATGTATACACCGAACACAACCTGTCATAGTTCGATATAACCTATCCACGAAGCCGCATCCATAAAAATGACTAAGTATGCCACTGAACGGCAGTCGGTCAGAATGACCAGAGAAACACAAGAAACTATAGAGTTAGAAATGATTGCAAGAGGGAAATAAAAGGGAGAAAACAACTATATCTCCCACACAAAAAAATGCACTCTCATAACTGTGAAACCATAGCAACACAGAATCCATGGAAAAAACATCGGCAACTATGAAATATACTTTGAGGCCAACAAGCTCTGCTTCAACGCGTAAGAGATGCAATTTACATCACCTGGAATTTTTTACTCTATTATTTTATCTTAATAGTATTCTATGCAAACTCCACTGCAAAAAAATTTAACAAGAGATCCAACTGTAGATGCCGCATCAAAACATTGCAAACCCTGGGGAAACAAGAAAAAGCAGCAAATAAGAACCAAAGTGCAGGCGCAGGAACGGAACTCTGCAAATAAGGCCCACGTGCAGGTGCATGACCGGAACCCTGCAAAGTCGAATCAAACAACAATAAACAACATACAACGCAGAAAGAAGCAAGCAACAACCAATCCCCCAGGCAAACGTGCAAACTCCAACAACACGAGCAGGCAAGCAAAAACAACAACAACATGCAAATAAGAGATAAGTCCCATGCAAAAAACAAGCATGGACCAGTGAACCAACAATGCCATGAAGAAAATGTCTTGTAACAAGCCTGTTAATAAACCATTCACCACTACCAAACCTGTTAGGTAAACATTTAAGTCTGTCAGAAATGCTTTGTAAACACTTAAGAAAAAAATTCAATGTGGCAGGTCTCTGACATATCCCAAAAAAATCATTATATTTTTTGTAACTGTTAGTCTCTAATTTTGTCTTGATTTAGTGAGAAACCCTAATTCTAAACCCCTCCTATCTGCACTTCATTATCTACTTTCATTTGATTTTAATCATTGTTTTCAGCTTGTTATGGTTTGCATTTTAGTTCTTTGGATTATTTCTTTAAGTTTGGAGTTTTAAGACATGGTTTTGAATGATGTGTCACCTCATATGCTTGTTTGAACATTACAAATTCAAATTATGCTAAGTCATTAATAGCGCTACTGGAATAACGTTATTCCCGTAGCGCAAATATAATCATGCCTTAATATGCGCTCACCACCCAGATTTCGTTATGATTACACAGATTGTGGACTAAGAGTTCGCATGTGTCCCACGATGGCTCTCAAATCATTTTATGATTCAAACCGTTACATGATCGAATTTTTTTGTACCTGCAAAGGAATCATATCAAAACGTTCAATTCCCAAAGATCATTATCTAAACCCGCCACTTGTCATTCTGATTATGTTGAATTATAAGCGTAGGTATTTTTCTCAGAAGAACTGTTATATGTTAACAGCTGAAGTTTGTAAATTCATAATCCAATCAGTGCCTATTGTAGCATTGTGTTTCATTGCGCCTAAGAGAAGCGAGTAAGTGGTCATATTGGAACCTGAGGGCGTCGAGCTTCTTGAGGCATATCTGCATATGGCATAGAGATTTAGAGATGATGGTTGGTTTGAATTCCTCACTACCTTCCAAGGTCACGACAAACAGGTCTCTTTAGCATTTTCACAAAACTTCAATGGTTACGAAGTGGGGATCGAGAAATTTCTAATGCTAGTAATAGAACAAACAATTGCCAAGGCTTGCAGGTTGGTGGTCAGAGGAGAACGATGGTGGAAAAAAGAGCATGTAGTTACAGAATTCTCCAATCGGTTTTTGTTGCCAGACAAACAAAACTGGGATTGGAGAAAAGGAATCCCTCGTAGTTGGATTAGACAAGAATGGCTCACTGCTCTGATTGTTATCCACAGGTATATCACCTGCGAAGGCATATTCTCATTGATTTATATATATCACATTAGGTTATTAATGCATCTAAATGGTGATTATCCTTTAAATTTGCCTTATTTTCTCCTCAAAATCCTGGCAAAAATGTCAAAAAGAGTGCAGTCACACTCCTCTAATGCAAAGAGTAGCTTGTTTCATCAGGTTTTAATTAAGACTCTAGTCATGTCTGCCCTAAGAGAAAAACAAAAACCTTGGAGTTGGCTCATGCAATCCCTAAATCCTGACCCACAATCCAACAAACAGAAGAAAGGCAAAAGGAAAAGGGATGTTACATAGGAGCCAAGCATTCCATTTGATGAAACCCCTGTTAAAGAAGAATTTCCTGCCATCAGGGTAAGGAGGACCAATAGAGGTAAGAGACCCAAATGGGAAACAAAAAATGAAATTCTTCCTAAGGCAAATTTAAAAACAGAAGAAGACTCTGATGAAGATTATAATGTTACACTCTCAGCCAAGAATAAATAATCATCAACCAGTAAGAATAATGTTGCAATTAAAAGGAAAAAGAAGAAATGTGTGTATGTGCCTCAAGACCCTAGGAGGTGCTCTACAAGAGTCACCAACAAGTACAGGCCAAGGTCCAAAGCCATGTTTGATTCCTTAATCAAAAGAGAAGATGTCATAGTGATAGAAGACCATTCTTAAGATGCTAAAGAAGATATAAAATGAAAGACAGGAAAGTCCCTAGTACATAAAGAACCAGTAAAAGAAGGTAAGCAAATTGTTCTATTCTCTACATGATCTGTAACAAGAGTTGCTACCAAATTGTCAAGAGCTAAAGCATGTGTCAAAGGTATAAGTAGGGTTCCTGAAACTAAAGAAAGTAATCTTGTAGATTCAGAACATATATAAGACATGCCTGAAGCCATGGACTCAGCCATTTCATATGAAGAGCATGACTCGGGATTGGTTTCTAAGTACCAAATTAAGATGAAAGAACCTCAGGTTGCCATAGATTTGAATGAGCCTGCACTTGCTGAAAAGTTCCCCGAGTTCAGGGTTAAAGTCAGAACTGATAAGGAAAAAATTAGAGAGCTCCAGAAGACAGTGGAATAGTTGAAGAAAGAGAAGGTTCATGTAGATAAATGGATTTCTAAGCAGCAAGAAAAGATGAACACAATAGAAAAAAGAAAAAACTGAAATCAAATACAGGAAATACTCTGTTTTTCCTGTTTTAGTCCTTATATTCAAAAGAAGTTTCTGAAACTATGGAGATGAATTTGTTAAAAACAAAAGACTCTTTTTCTACAAACATGCCCCTTCACAAAAACCTCTCTTGGTTTTTATACATCTATCACATTTTAAGAGATTCATATATATCTTTGAGGCCTAATTTTCTGATAAAACTACATGAAATACTCTATTTTTTTTACCTCTTTTAGTCTTTTTCTTCAAGAAAGGTTGCAGAATAGCTGGAGAGGAATTTGTTGAAACCAAAAGAGGTTTTTGTTGGAAACATTCCCCTTCACAAAAACCTCTCTAGGTTTTTACGCAACCATCACATTTTAAGAGATTCGAATTGATCTTTGAGGCTTGTTTTTCTGCGATTTCATAATAAATAATTGCCTGTTTTAGTTAGTAATTTTGGGAGAGGTTGCAGAACAGATGGTGATGAATTTTTGGAAACAAAAAGAATTTTTTGTTGGGAACGAGTCCCTTCCCAAAAACCTCTCTCAGTTTTTACACAGCTATCACCGTTTGAGAGATACGAAGATATTGTTGGACCCTATTTTTCAGGAATTTGCCAAATTTATTTTCCTGAAAAATCTCATGGACAACAGTTGACAAGCCACCTCATCAATTCGAATTGGAGATCAGATTGGATATTCTCATTGATTATTTGAAACAAGAAACTTAATATAGATGAGGAGGTTTTCAGATCCATTTATTTTGGATCTTTATAATTATGTATTGTTTCTATATAAACTCTATAGAAGGAGAAGTTAAGGGTTGAAAAATTGGAGATCCAGAGGACTTTTTTGTGAAACTCCTTGTAAAGGCATTTATGTTCTATTTGAAACTTAATAGAAAAGGCATATGGATGGTTATACACTCTTTTCTAATCTGTTTTTCTTTCTTCATGCTTGAATTCATTATTCAGACTGCAATGCATTTGTTTCTTGATTGTTAATTAATACAGTAAAGAATTTGCTATGGGAATTAATTTCAAGTTTTGATTTCAAGCTGATGTTCTTGTTTCTTTTGATATTCTAAGGCAAGAATTTATGTGAAGTTAACAAATTTAAGGCTTCATCTTATCTTTTTCTTATTGGTTTAATCCATCTATGTGTGTACCTTTTATTCAGTCAATGGGATATGCTATGTTCTAATCTTGATTTTCATGTTATGTTATAACCTTGAGCCAGTTTTCAACCACCTTATTCAAAAAATCAAATTATAAAAACCTTCTAAAAACTTTGCAATAAACCGATGATGCCCTAGATTTCCCTCTCACAGTCAAGTGCAACTTTAGGGACTAACATATTTTGGTGTCGTTGTCGGGGATGGAGACATGAAGTATTTATGCTTGGGAGAATGACAACGATCAGATGCACTTCTTGATGGTGAATAGGAAGGGGACAGATACATGACTGCAGATCTTTCACCATGGCGACTCCACTATCTAAAGACTAATAGGCGACTCCACTAGATCCAAGCATGGAAACCATTTTGGCTCAAAGGTTTTCTTTTTATGATTTTTCAGATGTCATTGATTTTCCAAACCCAATTCCTAGCAGAGATGAATGAGAAGGTACCCTTCCTACATTTAAAGGTGAAGATTGGGAGGTTTTGGCTGAGCATCTACTAGATTTTCATGAGTTTATTCATGAACGTCAGATTGTGCATGAGGATGTCAAGATCAAGATTTTCAGATACTCATTGAAGGGAGCAGCCCTTGACTGGTGCATATCTCTTCCAACTTCAAGTATTAACTCATTGGCAAGTTTTCATAATGCTTTCAATATATTTTGTAAAGAAGATTTTTTAGCTGAAAGTCTTTTTGAAAATTGTTGTGATGAATTTGATAAGCATATTCAGCAGAGAGAAAATGCTTCTTTTGATTGCAAGAATGAAAATCATTTTGTTGAGGAAGATTTTCCAAATCTAATTGATAATAGGAAAGAAGACTGCATAGTTGTGAATGCATTAGATTTTGTTTTTGATGCACCTGTTGTCTTAGATCTGAATGAAAAAATAGTTGAAGAAGAGGTCTTTCCTCAACTCCTTCAAGTGGATTCCTATGATATGTTGTTACATGTGATCAAGGAGGAAATCAAGAGGTTGCTCATCAAGAACAGATATATGAGGCATCATATGGAAATGTTAGATTTGATCAATAGGTTTATGAGAACATTCTACCCATTTGTCATGTACAGTCAGAACCAGTATATGGAAGTATCGAGCAGCAAGAAGAGGTAACCATTTTCAGTTATCAATCTACTTCTTTCTATGATCCAGTAGCCATTTATGTGGATTTTTGTTTCTTGGAATTAAATCAGATAAGGGTTGTAGGTATGTATTACAAATTAAAATTATGTTACACATAAATAATTCTTCTCTGATTTCTGTCTGCGTTGAAAGAGCTTTGGTAAATGGTTTGATGTTATCATGGCTTCATTGGAAGCATGATGTCAGATGATGAGCCAGTTTTTATTGGTTAGAAGTAGGAATAGATAGAAGAATAATCTCGCCATCAAGTATGAGATTCTTTTCAATCTGTTGGTTTGCAGTAGAAAATTTGGTTTCGGTTTTGAAATAAAGACTCCATGCCCAATGCATATAAAGAACTATTGATAGGGGTAGTTTTGGCTTCAAATGAGGAGCATAGTTGCAAAAGTTTGGGCCAGATTTGAATGATGTTGACTGACTCCATAACCCAATGGACTAGGCATAACACAAAAGAATGTGAATGTTTGTAGAGACAAAACTTTGCAGGTTACGTTGCATGGATGCATAGAGGAAAAAGAACAATGGTCTACTTGTTCTTGATGCCTCACGAGGAGAACATCATCCCCCAGAAGGAGCCAGTGTTAGTCTCTAATTTTGTCTTGATTTAGTGAGAAACCCTAATCCTAAACCCTTCCTACCTGCACTTCATTATCTGCTTTCATTTGGTTTTAATCATTGTTTTCAGCTGGTTATGGTTCGCATTTTAGTTCTTTGGATAATTTCTTTAAGTTTGGAGTTTTAAGACATGGTTTTGAATGATGTGTCACTTCATATACCTGTTTGAACTTCACAAATTCAAATTATGCTAAGTCATTAATAGCGCTACTAGAATAACACTATTCTCATAGCACAAATATAATCATGTCTTAATATGTGCCTGCCACCCAGACTTCATTATGATTACATAGATCGTGGACTAAGAGTTCGCATGTGTCCCACGATGGCTCTCGAATCATTTTATGATTCAAATCGTTACATGATCGAATTTCTCTGTACCTGCAAAGGAATCATTTCAAATCGTTCAATTCCCAAAGATCATTATCTAAACCCGCAACTTATCATTCTGATTGTGTTTAATTATAAGCACAGGTATTTTTCTCAGAAGAATTGTTATATGTTATCAGTTGAAGTTTGTAAATTTAGAATCCGATCAGTGCCTGTTGTAGCATCATGTTTCATGGTTCCTAAGAGAAGCGGGTAAGTGGTTAGATCGGAACCTGAGGGCGCCGAGCTTCTTGAGGCATATCTGCAGATGGCGCAGAGATTTAGAGATGTTGGTTGGTTTGAATTCCTCACTACCTTCCAAGGTCACAACAAACAGGTCTCTTTGGCGTTTGCACAAAACTTCAATGGTTATGAAGTGAAGATCGGGAAATTGCTAATGATGGTGATAGAACCAACAATTGCCAAGGTTTGCAGGTTGGTGGTCAGAGGAGAACGATAGTGGAAGAAGGAGCATGTAGTTACAAAATTCGCCAATTAGTTTTTGCTGCTAGACAAACAAAACCGGGATTGGAGAAAAGGAATCCCTCGCAGTTGGATCAGACAGCAATGTCACACTGCTCTGATCGTTATCCACAGGTATATCACCTGCGAAGACAGATTCTCATTGATTTATATCTATCACATTAGGTTATTATTGCATATAAATGGTGATTATCCTTTAAATTTGCCTTATTTTCTCCTCAAAATCCTCACAAAAATGTCAAAAAGAGTGCAGTCACACTCCTCCAATGCAAAAAGTAGCTTGTTTCATCAGGTTTTAATTAAGACTCTAATCGTGTCTTCCCTAAGAGAAATACAAAAGCACTGGAGCTGGCTCATGTAATCCTTAAATCCTAACCTACAGTCCAGGAAACATAGGAAAAGCAAAAGGAAAAAGGATGCTACACAGGAGCCAAGCATTCCAATTGATGAAACCCCTGTTAAAGAAGAATTGTCTGCCATCAGGGTAATGAGGACCAATAGAGGTAAGAGACCCAAATGGGAAACAAAAAATGAAATTCTTCCTGAGGCAGATTTAAAAACAAAAGAAGACTCTGATGAAGATTATAATGTTACACTGTCATCCAAGCATAAATCATCAACAACCAATAAGAAGAATGTTGCAGTTAAAAGAAAAAAGAAGAAATGTGTCCCTGTGCCTCAAGACCCTAGGAGCAACTCTACAAGAGTCACCAACAAGTACAGGCTAAGGCCCAAAGCCATGTTCGATTCCTCAATCAAAAGAGAAGATGTCATAGTGATTGAAGACCATTCTGAAGATGCTAAAGAAGATATCAAACGAAAGACAGGAAAGTCCCCAATACATAAAGAACTAGTAAAAGAAGGTAAGAAAATTGTTCTATTCTCTACAGGACCTGTAACAAGAGATGCTACCAAATTGTCAAGAGCTAAAGCATCTGCCAAAGGTATAAGTAGGGTTCCTGAAACTAAAGAAAGTAATCTTGTAGATTCAGACCATATATCAGACATGCCTGAAGCCATGGACTCAGCTAGTTCAGATGAAGAGCACAGATCAGAATTAGTTTCTAAGTACCAAATTAAGATGAAAGAACCTCATGTTTCCATAGATTTGAATGAGCCTGCACTTGCTAAAGAGTTCCTCGAGTTCAGGGTTAAAGTAAGAATTAATAAAGAAAAGATCAAAGAGCTCTAGAAGACAGTGGAATAGTTGAATAAAGAGAAGGCTCATGTAGAGAAATGGAATGATAAGCAACAAGAAAAGATGAACACAACAGAAAAAACAAAAAACAAAAATAAAATACAGGAAATACTTTGTTTTTCCTGTTTTAGTCCTTATATTTAAAAGAAGTTTATGAAACTATGGAGATAAATTTGTTAAAACCAAAAGAATTTTTTGTTGGAAACATGCCCCTTCACAAAAGCCTCTCTTGGTTTTTACATAGCTATCACATTTTAAGAGATTCAGATCTATCTTTGAGGCCTAATTTTATTATAAAGCTACAGGAAATACTCTGTTTTTTTAACCTGTTTTAGTCTTTTTCTTCAAGAAAGGTTGCAAAACAATTGGAGAGGAATTTGTTGAAACCAAAAGAGGTTTTGGTTGGAAACATTCCCCTTCACAAAAAACACTCTAGGTTTTTACACAACCATCACATTTTAAGAGGTTTGAATTGATCTTTGAGGCTTGTTTTTCTGTGATTTCATAATAAATAATTTCTTGTTTTAGTCAGTAATTTTGGTAGAGGCTGCAGAAAAGATGGTGATGAATTTTTGGAAACCAAAAACGTTTTTTGTTGGAAACGAATCCCTTCCCAAAAACCTCTCTCGGTTTTTACACAGCTATCACCATTTGAGAAATACAAAGAGATTGTTGGACCCTATTTTTCAGGAATTTGCCGGATTTATTTTCCTAAAAAATCTCATGGACAATAGTTGACAAGCCACCTCATCAATTCGAATTGAAGACAAGATTGAATCTTCTCCTTGATTATTTGAAATCCCTTCCCAAAAACCTCTCTCGGTTTTTACACAGCTATCACCATTTGAGAAATACAAAGAGATTGTTGGACCCTATTTTTCAGGAATTTGCCGGATTTATTTTCCTAAAAAATCTCATGGACAATAGTTGACAAGCCACCTCATCAATTCGAATTGAAGACAAGATTGAATCTTCTCCTTGATTATTTGAAACAAGAAACTAAATATAGATGAGGAGGTTTTTAGATCCATTTCTTTTGGATCTTGATAATTAAGTATTGTTTCTATATAAACTCTGTAGAAGTAGAAGTTAAGGGTAAAAAAATTAGAGATCCAGAGGACTTTTTTGTGAAACTCCTTGTAAAGGCATTTATGTTCTATTTGAAACTTAATAGAAAAGGCATATGGATGGTTAGACACTCTTTTCTACTCTGTTTTTCTTTCTTCATGCTTGAATTCATTATTCAGACTGCAATGCATTTGTTTCTTGATTGTTAATTAATACAGTAAAGAATTTGTTGTGGGAATTAATTTCAAGTTTTGATTTCAAGCTGATGTTCTTGTTTCTTTTGATATTCTAAGGTAAGAATTTATGTGAAGTTAACAAATTGAAGGCTTCATCTTCTCTTTTTCTTATTGGTTTAATCCATCTATGTGTCTACCTTTTATTCAGTCAATGGGATATGCTATGTTATGATCTTGATTTTCATGTTATGTTATAACCTTGAGCCAGTTTTCAACCACCTTATTCAAAAAACCAAATTATAAAAACCTTTTAAACACTTTGCAATAAACCGATGATGCCCTAGCTTGCCCTCTCACAGTCAAGTGCAACTTTAGGGACTAACACTAACAATAGTTCGAACACCAGAGAATGTATTGGAAGGCCAAACTTTCGATATGCCACCATATCAAACATTGCCATAAATTTAACTAGCATAAAGTGCTAAACCAAACATTCCAATTAATGCTAGCATTAATCCGCCTTAGAGGAATGCATAAGAAAATATATGATTCAAAAAGACTATATACGATCAAATACTTTGGATATGCCAACATATATAACATTGGAAATAGCAAAGGCAATAAGACTTCCAATCCATTGTCCAATCAGATCATGACAAATATGGAACTTTTTTTAATATAAAAATCGATTTTTTCAGTTCCCTGGTTCCAACAATAGATAATATGGAAATATTTCTGATCAAAGGATAGAGTAATATGAAGTCAACGCTATAATCCCTTTATGCCTATGGCAAGGACTAATAAAACATGTTAACTTATTACGAACATCGAAACCTTGCTCAATTGCAAGATTTCAAACAAAACTTAGCATTAGAATGTTAAAGCTTTCAAACTAAACGTATCATTTAAATGTTTAGGAGAAGTCTTCCCAGAGATGCATAAAGATTTAATATATTTGCGGCGCTGTAATCAGTACAGCGCAGCGCCTAGGAACAGTTTGCACGAGCTAAATCAATAATGCATTTTTTTTTTTCAATACATTACGTTATATGGAATTTCGGTTCCCTGACTATTAAGAGATTGTAAGTTACTTTGAACCTGGAAACCATGTGCATTTATAAGATTCCAAAAAAAAACCTACAATTTCAACGTCAAAGATTTCAAACAAAACGTATCATTTCAATGTTTAGGAAAAGTCTTTACCAAAGATGTACAAAGATTTAATATATTTGTGGCGAGGAAATTGATACAGCGCGTATTTGCATGAGCCAAATCAATAAAACGTTTATTTTTTACTATATAACGCTATATCGAATTCCAATTTTTTTATTCTTAAAACATCTTAACTTATTCTGAACATGGAAACCATGCGCATTTACAGGATGTCAAACAAAATTTATCATTTCAATGTCGATATTTCAAACAAACGTGTCCAAAGATGCATAAAGATTTCAAACGAAACTTATCATTTCAATGATTCCAATTGGACTTTCCCAATGATGCACGAGAATAATGCTGTAATAACTCATTCTCTGTTTATCACTTTCTAGGTCTCGGCTGTTTTAAAAACCATCTGTTCATTTCTTAGATTCGAGCGAAGCCAGAAACAGCTATGGATAGTCTAGAGGAAAACTATCAGGCAAAGCAACCATCCCATGGAGCTTCAAATGGCAGAGAGAACAACGACCCGTCTGTTTCAACGAGTATGGCGACTGTCAAACGGAGTATCTGCCAACTGCCCAGTTTAGATATTTCTCTGTTACCCCCTTGGGGGCCAGTTGGGTCCTTCCCTTGTCAGCATAGAGGCCAGCCCGCTGCATCAGCACAGCAGGACTGCCCAGTTCCATCTTCCCCAAATGTTAATGTTTTTAAGTATAACATTCGTTCTTCGTGCCATCAATTGGACAGCTTGTCTAAAGTTTTTGAGTCTATATTTTTATGCTTTACAATTTTTTTGCATTTTCACATTCTAGGTCTCCCACATTTTCACATTCTAGGTCTCCCACTCCGGGTGCCGAACAGCCGCCTTGCGCTCACCTCACAATTTTCTACGCTGGGAAAGCGAACGTTTACAATGTCTCGGCGGATAAGGTGTTCTACGAATCTATTGCTCTTGCACGACACTGACATAATGTCTCTGTGGTAGTTTGAATTCTGTTACATGGGCCACGGAATACCAAATTTATAAATATTTTATGTATTTTTGCAAAGAGAGAGAGTTGGATTGAGATATTATTGTGTTGTGGGAGAGATGCAGGCTAAGGCTATAATGGCAGTGGCGGGCAGAAGTAGTGGCTCCCCGTGCAATGCGACTCCCTCATCCTCTGCATCTACGCCTTCGACGGCGTTCAACTCTGTGCCCCGTTGCATGGGCATGACTCCGATCACTCCCTCCCTATCGCCTGCAGCCATCCTTGGCCACACCCAATCTTCTCAGACGATAAAAGCCGGTAAGAGAACCTGTGACCAAGTAGTCATGATTGCTAGTCTAATTTGGTTACGAGTGCTTAATGGACAAAAATAAATGGAAGATATATAACGTCCATTTGCAATGGGTGTTGCAGAGGCCTTTCCCATCGCGCAAAAAATTTCTATTCTGAAGTTCATAAAGAAGAGGAATGAGAGAATCCACCAAAAGGGTCCTCACGCTCACCCTCTTCAAAAGTAGTATAGTGACAGTCCACCATATTGCAAACATCTCAAGCTTCCGGGAAATGGTAACTCGCATTTTTAGTTTTATCAGGACAAGACATGTTTTATGATGAACATTCTGCACAGTCGATCAATGGATGTGTTTATATATATTGTTCTTGCCACAAGTTTTATATTGTTC
>JASDQU010586465.1:70975-82306 GCA_032191745.1 Picea mariana | reverse complement strand
AATGCATGAAAACTAAGACAAAGTTTTTCTTGGGCCCGACATTGCCATAGTCATATTGAAGTATGGAGACAATCATTTTTGGGTAATTCAACTCCACAAATTCAATGGTGTTGTCCGTTTTCTGATCTGAGCAAAGTTTCTATAGCTTGATTCCATAATGAGATATACTTATGTATTTTGCCAAATTCTTTTATTGAGTTAATAAAAAGGCCTACACATTTGAGAGCAGGACCCAGATACATAGTCCACCAGGGATGAAATCCATTATCAAGTTTTTGTGTTCATATTTGATCCTTATGTCTCTTCATTATTGAGATTTTCCTTATTTAATGGTGCACTTTAATTTATGCTCATTTAATACAATTCTTTATTAGTCACTTCGATGAAAAGATCCCAAATCACAAAGGATATAGGGGATCAGACATAGTAATTCACTCATACTAAACTAACAAAAGGTGAATGTGACACAAAGGTCACATATATGGATGAGAAAACTTAGACAGATGATGCATGACCCCCTATGCAAAGTGTTGGAGTTTAGATAGTCATTGATAATGATTATTGGCTGAGGGGTCAACTGGCCAAATGGAAGAGTTTAGTTGACTATTATGAAGGAGTAACGATGTCATTAAAATAATTCTAATAGGACATACAAAACTTGAGGCAATGATGGAATGAACAATTAGCAATCAATCGTTGCAAATGTGAGCTATGAAAAAGGGATATAGACAGGTCCGCATAGTTTCAATCCCAAGTAGGAATCCTAGAAGAAGAAAAGAACAAGATGAATTATCTCACATGGTCCATTATTAGTTGTAGGACACCCTCTTCTTTCTACTCAGTATTCCTGATTGAAAGACATATGTTTTTTCTAGTACAGGGAAATAGTCACACAGAAGCCATACAAAGTGACATATGCAGAAACCTTCCTAAAGGGATATTATGAGAGCAGTGATGAAGAAAAATACTTTTTGTGTGAACTATACTAGGACAACATCCTCCTATAATTTGATTGAGAATGGAACCCAACAACTTTTGTTATGGAGATATAGTTACATGAATTCACATCAGTCTTACATAATCATGTACAATGGAAGAATGTTATGTTTGTTTCTTGAAAGAATAAGGGATGTATCCTCTTGGTGAGAGGATAATTTCAGAATCCCCGAGTAATCCTCACTGCACACTATTTCTGAGTCAATTATAAAGACATGATTTCATGGTCAGTGCCAGAGAAGAATCCATTTTCCATTGTCCAAACGAATAGATTTTCTGATGACATATTCCTTGGAAGGATGCAAACAAAGATGGGAGTAATCTACTATAGGAATGAGATAAAGGGACACCTTTATTTACCAAAATCATAGAGTGGCATTTAAACAAGTGACTAGGTGTGTTCAATGTATGAAGAAGTGTGGGAATAGATGGGTTGGTCTCTAATTCCACTACCCTATGACCTGACTTCCTGCACCCAAATACCATCTTGATTATGAATTGGATAAGGGATTGGAGGATATCCATTTGTAGGAAATTGAAAGGAATGGAGGCAAGTACCCATCCTATGTTGAAGGACACACAGATTTCAACAATAGAAATCTTCACTACAATACCTTCTACTCTAATTCAGACTGATCACTCAGTTGCAAGAGGGAATGCAACATCCCTTAGGTGAAATTAAGAACAACTTGAGGATATCATATCCTTAAGGTTGTCTTCAACCGCTTATTTCTAAGATTTGATTGTCATTATGAGTTGTTGCAACACCACCAGAGCGATGTTACAACACCTATCAGGTTGGTGCCACAACAATGTTGTAGCAACACCATCAAGTCATTGTTTCAATACCTAAATATTGTTGTTGCAACACCCTCAATTCATTGTTGCAACACCACCTGATTGATGTTGCAAAACTTGTAGGGTTCTTGTTGCAACACCTGTCAGTTCCACTACTGCAAAACCTCTTGTCGCCATCCATAGAACACTACAATGTAGATGTATAAAAACCCTTCTAGACTTGAGAAGGGGAGGAGATAATTATTGTTGTAAAATTTGAACTCAGTTTACCCATTAATAAAATTGTTGTTCTATTTCTATGAATATTCTTTTGCTGATATTTTAAGTTTAGTAGTCAATTGTAACTTACATCTGGTGCCTCATCTAAGAAGGTAGGGCCCCATCCTTATCCAAGTACTACTTTATATTAGTGTAGATCTTGTAAGTTCCTTTGAATTGTTTGGTTTGAAGATTCCCGTGAATGCTTACTTTCTATCCATGTATTCCTACATTTTCAGAATTGATGTTGTTTAACAACAACATATCTTCTTTTTGTTTGTTAATAAATTAATTTGGTTACCCTCTCAATCTTTCTTTCATATTTTTTTTGTTCATTGTTTACTAGATAAAACATATACATTTTATGCAGAAGTTCAATATTTTTCTAATAATAGGGTTGGGGGTTGAAAGATGTTTATGAGCAAAGTCACAATTTCTGCAATATTACCATCTAATTAATATTTTTAAATTGACGTTTTGTTACAACAATGTATCTTCTTTTTCTTTAAAAATGAATATTAATAATTGATGGAAGAATACAAATTAAATAAGTAAAATATAGATACAAATTAATAATGCAAAGTCACCATTTCTGCAATATAATTGATATTCTTCTTCATCCAACTCCACATTTGTATCATCTAGTTCAAAATCGATGTTGAAAGTATTGGCCATATCAACATCGTCATCAATGTCATTTTCAATAATATCATCGTCAATATCATCAACAACACATTGTCATATACATCTAGCTCAACTTCTTCAACTTCTTCATCTAACAATACATCTACCTTATGCTCCTCTGCATCATATTCTTCTTCTTCAATATCATCTTCTTCTAGTAGATTATACTTTACAGGACTTCCACTTGGATTATATCTAACAACATACGACTAACCTGTTTTACCTAGAACCTCTGAATAAAAAACCTACTCACATTAGCTTGGAAGAACATAAGTTTATGTACCCAACTCAAAAGTCCTTTTATTAACCATGGTAAATCCATTATCATTCTCAATAACAATTATGATCATGTTCATTCATTCGTAACCTGTACCATTTGACCTCGAACAAAATTAACTTGAAGGATTTAAATTCACACTAAAGTATATCATCCAAATACCCATGTATCTATTTTCAAATACCGTTGGATTCCTGTCACTTCTAGAGAAAACATTAGTGACTTGAAAGAATGAATTTATCCCACAATAATATGTTTTCTTCTTGTCATCCAACTTTTTTATGCGAAATTTATGTCCATTTCACCATAGAGCCTTGTGGTGTTTCAAATGCAATATGCTCGACATGTAAAAAATGCATTGCCAATCAATAAACATATTTAGATTTAGTAAATATTTATAAAAAAAACACACCACATAGATTAATATAATGGAAAATAACGGAAACATGATGTGGGTGAATATGCTTACATGTTTATATTTTAAACCATATGCTAAATCAATTTCCCTCTAAGTAAGATTGATATCTTGATCACAATGAACTTCTTTAAGAAATGTTGCCACCCCTTCCAATGCTAACCTACCATTACATTGTATATATTGATCTATCCATATCTTCATCCAATCAAGATTATTTGCAATGCATAAATGTAGTGCATCCCACTCCCAACCAACTTTATGAAAAAAGATTAAAAATTAATAAGAATATAGATTAATAATTAATGGAATAATAAAACTTAAGTAAGTACAATATAGATAAAAAATAATAATGAAAATTATTATAGATCTCTACCATCTAATTACCTTTCACTTTCCTCATTCTACCTTTCTCAACCACGACCTCCCCTTCAAATTTGTTGAAGGATTTGACATCCCAAATGCGATGCACCTTCATATTTGTTGCTAATTTAGGAAGATACTGACTAATATATAATAAGGATTGATATTCCATAAATCCCTCCACCATATAACCCTCAGGACGTTCTCTTTGTCTAAAAACATCCTTCAATGACTTCAAGTACCTCTCCACCATCCATATTGACCTTGTTTGTATAGGTCCACATGTTTCAATCTCCTCAATTTGGTGTATTAGGTAGTGTTCTCGCGCATTGAAAAATGCTAGAGGTATATACTTTTTCATTTCACACATTAGCAAAATAATTTTTATCCTCCAATATTTTATATATTCTTTATGGATTTATTTAGATCAAAACCACCTACACATAATACAAGAAAATCATATGTTTCAACAAAAAAGTATATATATAGCAAGTAAAACACATGCAAATCAATTATGCAACAAACATTTTGAAAATAAATCATTCTTTGCCTCATGTATTTGCAAAGATAATATATAACTCATTTTATGTTGTTTGTCAAAGCTATTAGGGAGAGATACAATTAGAACATATTGTAACAAAAAAGGAATCATTATTTTTTTGAAAACTAAACAAAATTAAAATACTAAAAATAAGTATTACCAATATATAAATCTACCAAAATAATTACCATAATGAAGGTATGTCGGTCATGAGTTTTCACCCCACCAAATTCACCTTTATTTGTTAAGATATCCTTTATGTTTGAACAAATTCACGTGGGAAATTTAATTTTTTGAATGATCTCTTTTACAACATTGTTTTCATGCTTTGTAAATAACCATGGAAGACTATTCCAGTGTCCATTTCTATTTGAACCAATTAAATTTTGCGTTGCATGATTGTCTTCCTAAATGTTACTACAAATTTTGACAATTTTTTCTTTGACACTCCTTCCATCTACAATTCTCCACAACATTTTGGTTAGATTATTCCCGATATGCATTGTATCAAAAAAATGAGCTATTTGTAGGTGCTCATAGTAGGGAAACCCATTGAATTATATGGGGTAATTTTTCATTCCTCGTGGAATCCCATTAATCCCTTGATGAACTTTGTGAAAGATAAATGAAATTACAACAATAATTGTTATATATGGTTGTAACATCCCGCTCTGGCGCACTGAGAAAACTTATTCTTTCAAGACACTTGATCGCAAGTGATCTTGACTATTATGATATTAAAACTCTTGTCCTTGATTATGATGTGTTATGATAGATGACATGATGTTTTACTGCTTTGACATAGATAGGTGTTATTGACTCAGTTTTATTGAGTGTGAAGGGTTTTGGACCTTGAGGATGAAGAGGCATCGATGGAAGCCCTTGGACTCCGGATAGAGTCAGGGAGTGTGTTATTTGGGTTGATTTATTTACTGTGATATTTCATTGATTTGATGATATGATGTGGACATGTTCTGACACGATTGTTGATGATGCAGGCTGACAATAGCTTACTGACTAGACTCACATATGGAGTAAAGGGGTCACACACGATTTCCAAAGAGGTTGAGGGAGAGGTGTGGACAACAGCCCTGCCACAGCCTACTAGCACTCCTGTCGTGGCTTGAACTGTAGGTTAACAATTACCTAGTTTGAGGGGATCCACAATGTCATGAGGGCAGACTACAACAGTTGCTCACGATGACTCTAAGGGGTGCACAATAAGGTGGGGGCCTTATTCCTTAGAATCCCTTAGTCTCCCACAAGTTCACCTGGCGGAGTGTTGAATCCAGGGGTTATTGATGTCTACCAATCAGTCAAGTTGGCGAGTGGCACCCTTGGAGCACATGGTGCATCCTGAAAGGCACGTCGTGCAAAAGAAACACAAGAGGAAAGTGGCACCCCTGGAGCACATGGTGCATCCTGAAGGGCACATCGCACAAAAGAAACAAACGAGGCGAGTGACACCCTTGGAGCACGTGGTGTGTCCTGAAGGGCACGTCGTATTGTCATTAATGAAGGAACAAACCTAGATGGCCCTAAGACTTTTAACACATTAAAAACTTCTTAAAACAACTTCCCTAAATAATTGTCGCCCATTTCAAAATCTAAATCTAAGTCTAAAACTTCTCTAGGGTAACATTTTGTTTAACCATAAGAAAAGACCCTATAAAAATAAAAATAAAAATTTAAACAAAAAAACCACTTACGTTATAGTTTTAGTCTTCATAATTTTTGGGGTAAATTGAAGAGAGTAATACTTTAATTAAAATCCATGGTTTTAAATTGTAAAGAAGAATTAAATTGTTTAACTTGTGGAAGTATAAAAAGATTTTAATTAATAATAAAAGGAAAGAGTAAATAGTGCAACTTCCATTTTGGCTCTAATAAAAAGCGGAAAGAAGGGGATAATAAAAATTAAGAAACTAATAATTGGAGGAAACTTAATAAAGGAAAGAAGGGAACTTATGGTAAAAAGGTGAGGTAAACATAGTAAGGAATCTGCAATAAAGAACCTTCTAATTTGAGCTAAATTAGCAACATAAGTTTTAAGGGAAAGTAATTAAAACATGTAAGGGAATCAAGGAGCACCTAGGAGTAAATTTAGGAGCAACTCTAGGTGGGTGAGGGAGTTGAGACAATAAATTAATTTAAACAAAATAATTATTGGAGGAAAGAGGGGGATGGACGACACTTGTGCGAAGGAGAATATTTAGAATATTTTTATTAAAACTTAATTTAAATGTGATTTAGGGAAAGTTGGAGGGTCTCAAAACTCTATAAAAGAAAGGGGAGATGAGGAAGAAGGGGGGTCGACTATAGCGTAACGTTACGCTGCCGGATTTGTGACTTGACTGATTACTTGTGAGGAGTTGAGACATCCCAGCTTGGATAGGAGTGGTAGCTCGGCCTTGCGAGGCGAGCTGGGAGCTAGACGTACCATCTGGATAGTGTGTGACCCTTTTACGGCTCGAGGGGCTAAGGGGGAAGCAAAGTACCCAAGCGATTGGCTGGGAGGTACTGGTGAGGTCTCGACGGTCGGCAAGCGGGAGCGGCAAGGAGCGCGGGATGTCAATCGAAGTGGCATTAAGGCAACAGTATGATTTTATTTTTATTTTGGTAGAATAGAATGCACTATGACTTACGCTGGGATCGATATATTGTTGTAAAGGAAATGAATGACTATTTCTATTTACTTACATGGCGATTAAATTGTAAATGTTGTAATTGTTGAGTTTATTTAAACCTCCCATGTGACAAGCGTTATTCCTACTACCCCCTTATGTTTGGCAGACACCCCAGTTGGGTTTCAAACCCCGGTAACTTCATAATATTTCTAGTTTTCAATCCCTTGTGCAAATTCGTTACTTGGGATCCTATCGTCTGCAGCTCTAATTTTTACAACCTTTTGCAATTGTATTCATTCTTGACTCTCTGGGTTCATGCGGTTTCATTAGGGTTTAGGGTTTGAAATGTTATCATTTGAATTATGAACTTAAATAAGTAAATCAAGCTTGCAAGATCGTAATCTAGTCCAGAAAAATCTTTTAGTCTATCTTGAATTCATTGAAGTTGTATCGTTTACATCCAGATCAAGGAACCTTTAGGTAAACATTGGGTAGATCCGTGAGGAGACTTGGAGTCTGGCACTGAATGTCTTATGTGCTTGTAACAAGGGAATTAACAGAGAACAACAACCTACGTTGTTTGTTGGGACAGTGGAGTCTCATGGGCTGTGCCTTAATCCTTCGATGTAGGTTAACGTTTGTAAAACCCACAACGCCCCTGCTCAACGCTTCCATGCACGGTGTCTGCGCGTCATCCTACCTCCTTGCATACTCCCACGGGTATACCGCTGCTTATCCTCTGAAAAATTTGGGGATTACCTCCCTTCAGCTACCTGCATTTTTGGTTGACACCGCACCTCCACCCACCTCCCAATCTCTAATTTCGTAGTGCATTAACTGTGACCTGGCAGTAGCTTCCACTCAGCCAGTACTTGCGTGATCGTGGCTTATTGAAACTCCACGTTCTGGGGTTATGAAGATCACCTGTGTATGTTGCATGCTCGCGTAGGCTGGGCAACAACCCACTTCTATAGCTCCCTCTTAGGCTCGATGGAAAAAATATTCTGTTATTTTGGATAGGGTTGTGGAACCCATTCCAATGAACCCTCCTTCATTTACATTGATTGGGGGTTGGAGCTTTAAATCCAGATTGGTTACATTAATATTCAGAGATGAACATTACTATGCCTAGCCGATGGCAGTTCCCATCCTCTCTATGTGTTGGTTCAGCCCTGTAATTTTGAACCAAAATTAAATGAATTTCATGAGTGTGGGTCTTAGCATTTTTGCTAAGACACTGCTCCCCAGTAGAGATATTATTTCCTATCATTTTGGCTATGGTGGAATTTGTTTTAACCCTGGATAGATTTCCTTAAATAAAAAAAATAAACTTACGGCATAGCAGAGAGAGTCTCGCCTTAGTCCTTCATTGCATCACCTAGTCTAGGACCAGTGCAGTCTTGACCAGTTTCCTGGACTACAATATTCATAATTCTGTTTACAAGGATTGGAATCATTCTGTACTTAGTTTTCGCTGTGATAGGATTCCTTTCTCCATGCGCAGCAGTATCCAAACCAGCTTAGAAAATTAAATTGAACTATGGGAAACCAGCCTACAAAATTGAGTTAACTGAGCTGCCCTAAAATGAAATAGAATCCCTAAGAAAATAGAGAACGTTGTCTTGCAAAACCTAAACTCAGGTCTCTTCAATACTAGCAAATTTTGTGTTACTGCAATTAAAAGAAAAATACTTTCTTGAGTTTAACAACATATTCTTTTATACATCTAATTTTATGGAGAGTATATTCGCCATGCACATATAATTATGCTTCCCATAGGACTTGTATAAAAATAAAAATAAATCATATCTCGTAAATTGGAAGTATGTGAAATTAAGAAATTCTAACTTAGGACTTCTAAATAGTTCAATCATGAACTCAAAAACTACTTATAAAAGTTCAAATTAATATATTAAGTTTACCCTTCCCTTGATTCTTCTAAGCGACGATGCCTTTACTCATCCTTGTCAGCCATGCTTGCAAGGCATTGTTATTTTGTGGTGAATTAATTATTTATTTTAATCTTAACTGTATGACTGCGTTAGGGGTAGTGAACTCAATTGTGTTACGACCTAGAAATATGGCAATGGTCAGATTTAATTACACTGTCCTTGTTAGCAGTTTCTTAAATCTTATTAGATAGTTGTTACCTTTTAGTTCGGTCAATATAGCTGAGACAACTTGTGGAGATATAAGTGGTTCATAAGTGTTATAATGGTGGCATTCTTCCTTAGTATTGTTAATGTTGTGATTTACTTTTGATGGCTAGCTATAAATGGTTCAGTGCTCTATTGGAATATGGTTAGTAAATTTTAATTCTGTTGAAACCAGAAGTAATATATTCTTATGGTTACTCAATTCTACTTTTTGAAACTAGAATTAATAAATTTTATGGTTAAGCAATTTTAATTTTATTGAAATCAGAGGTAATAAATTCTTGTTAACAACTAGAAAATGATTTACGAGTTGTGAATGGGTTGAATCCAATTTTCTATTCTGGTAATTGGAATTTGGTGTTGAATGATTTTATCTTATTATGTTGTAAAATAAAATTTGATTACTAATTATAACTTTGTATGAGAGCATAAATTTTCAATGTAAAAATGAAATTTTCAACTTATTGGTTATTCTATTGCATAAATTGTGACAGTTATGGTTATCATCGGAGTTATTATGATTTGTAAAGAGATGGTTACTCTAATGTATTATTATGGTAATATGTAAATATTAGGCCATTGTAATAGATGGATCTTGCATTATAAGATAGAAGGTAATGTTAGTGATATGAAAAGGGTAATGCTATTGTTAGCCTAATGCAAGGTTATCAAACCCCAAAAGGTAAGTAAGGATATGGTTATTCTAGTGAAAATGTTCTTGAATTTTATTTGTTGTTATGAATAACATAAATGGGTATAGTAAGGAGTAATGCATTATGACTTAAATGAATGGTGTTATCATTTTATGGAAATGATATTGTAGTTTTATTGTTGGGATAACACATAAGATGTAAGGTGATTGTTATTTTTGCAAATTTAATGGGATATAAATGTAATATGCTTATTATTTCATGGCAGCGTTATTGTAATTTGATTTGTTATTGATCAACCTATCTAGTGTAATGTCCTTGAACTAAGTACAATAAATTATTCTGAGTTAGAAGATGAGGGTTGTTGTTCATTTTCATTAATGTTGTACTTGGTTGGTAAACCTTCTGTGTGTTTGGTCTGCTTTTCGGGCGGGATGTAGACACCTCCATGTTCCTTAGAACAGTCGCCAGCCCTGAGACCTTAAATTGTTAAAATTGATGGGAACCTGGGCCTGAGCGTTGATTATGTTTCTTGGAGGTCCTAACCATTGCAGGGTAGGACGGGCGGGTAGTCAGTCTTACTTATTGTCGATTGATCATCGTTAATGCATGCAGTTACTTTTTGTGTGTCTTATGTCGTCTTGTTGTGTTCATCATGGTTGCATCTTACTTTTCGTTGGGAGGCGATGTAGAGTTATAAGAGGATTGTCGGCATAACGAGGAGGTACGTTACATATGGTATCAGAGCTGGTTCGACCTACGACTTGGGATTCGATACGGCTTTCGTGACATGATTTTATTTGATTATACTATTGCTGATTGAGTTGATTGTGTGCATTCAGGTCATCATGGTTAGAGGACACCGCGGAGGCAGAGGACGAGGTGCTAGGGGAGGAGGCGTGACGCCTCCAATAGCATTCATGCCTGAGGGGTCTAACCCCCAGGGAGGCGAGCAGGTTATCGAATAGGAGCAAATAGCAGCTGGAGACATGGTTGGGATGATGAGGTATTTTCAGTGCATGTCCGAGGCACTGATCAGCCGATTGGACAGAGACGAGGCTAGGGCGTCGGCACCCACTGAGGTTCCGTCGCGCGCACCAGCCGTTACAGGTAGCATTCACCAGGAACTCGAGAAGGTCAAATTTCTCGAGTTCTTTGGTGCCCCAGACGGTGCAGCCGTTGAGGCATGGTTGGAGAACATGGAGATGTGCTTCACACTTCGCGATTATACCTCCAACATGAAGGTCTGTATGGTGGTCTTTCAACTGAAGGGGAGCGCTCTTCTATGGTGGAAGACACTCCTACCACAGCTGAACATGGCCGTCAAAGATGTGTCATGGGAACTGTTCGAGGAACAGTTCCATGAGAGGTACCTTTCAGAGGAATTCATTGAGCGTCAGCTTAATGAGTTCAATGCCTTACAACAGGGAGGTCGTACAGTGCCCGAGTATGAGGCACGTTTTATGGAGCTGCTTCGGTATGCTCCGCATCTTAACACAGAAAAACTTAAGGTCAACAGGTTCGTGTTTGGCCTTAACGACAGCCTGCATGCAAAGGTTAGGATTA
>JASDQU010586464.1:10666-21774 GCA_032191745.1 Picea mariana | reverse complement strand
AATGTGGAATGAACACCTGTTTCTATGTTTTTAATAATGCATGTTGTATGTTTCTACATTTTTTATATTGTGGAAAATGTTTCTATGTTTTTGATAATGGAAATGGTTAGTGTTAGTGAATAAATTTTTATTGAGTGAGATTGTTGTAGTAGTGTTAGTGAATTTTTTTTATTGAGTGAGATTGTTGGAGTAATATTTTATGGTGATTTACATAAATAATTATAATGATAATGATAAATGAATAAGATATTAAAGATACAATGGTTAGTTATTATTGAAAAAAAAAGGTAATTGTAGTTAATGATATTTACATAGTTAATTAACCAAAATTAATTAGTCTAAAACAAATCTGAATTAGTTGATAAGGTTTTTTTAAAGATTTTCTTTTTTTTTGCAAAAAATTACAAGTTAAATATGTTGTATCTAATTAGCTAAGAGAAAATCAATCTACTAATTTGTTCTTCTTCATGAGTTATTTAACCAAGAACAAACATATTAGAGACTTATGTGTGAAGGTTGTGAGTATTTATTGTTATTCTACTTTGTTTACTATCAAGGCATTGACAAACTGCAACTTTGACTCATTGCATAAAGTTTTCACTTTTAGTGTATTTGCTCAAAGTTTTTGCAATCTTGAAGGAAATTTAATGATAAAGTGAAAAATATGCATTATCTAACACTTATAGGTATGTACCGTTTTAAGTAAGCTTTATACCATCTTGCATTCTTATAGTTTTATGTAAAATATCTCAAATTAGGTACTTTTGTGTCAACAGTATAATACCACATAGACTTCTTTTTTTCAACAGAAAAATTGCTCTTTATATTAGTAAATATAAATATGTGCACCTTACATCAACTCCATCAAAGATCTTGCTTGGCAAACCTACCTCCATTTTCTAAACATAAACGAAAGCCCTTACAAAAGGAAAGTACTAAGAGAAGCCACAACTCTGGGGCTTTTCTAAAATATTTAAAGCACAAAAAAATATCATCCTGGGAATCATGAGATAAAGGTGTATTGCAAAGGAAAAAGACCCAACAAAAAAAACTCCAAAAAAGAGTTAAGTTGCCAGCCAACGACAATGAAGCCATTATATCTTGGGACTATCCTCCAGGATCTCTAGAGACTGAGAAAACAAAAAATGACATACTTGGTTAAAAAGGATTGAAGGAGAGGGTGGGCCCCTCATTTCCATCTACCCACCAACTGTATTCTATCTTGCCTTCAGTCTTTGATAGTGCCTTTTTCGAAAGAAAAATTGCTTCCATATTTAGCTCCTTGTAGACATGAGTGAAGTGGATCTCTCTAAAAGAGTTTTTAATCATTTTAATTATGTCCATACATCCCATCAATGAGGCGATCTGAAGCTTGCCTCTATCCTTCAACCACTCAATAATGATCTTTGAATCACCAATTACCTGGATTACATCAATATTCAAGCGCTCTGCTAAGAAAAGAGTCGCCCACGCTCCAAGCAATTCTTCCCTCGTATTTGTCCCCTTGCGACAATTGAAGGTCCACTTATAGCCTGAATTTTCACTAATCTTTATAAGGCCCCCTGCCCCACACCTAAAATCACTTAAATGTGCAACACCATCGAACCAACTCACTATAGGAGTAATAGGACAATGGTTCTGAAAAATGCGGGCTTTTACTTTCTTCACCAATGGCACATAAGGAAGAAGGGACTTAACTTTTGAAACAACAGAGAAAGTCGATGGTTTGCTTCCCTCGAAAATAAGTTTATTCCTCTCCAACCATACAAACTAGTAGATAATGGAGGGAAGCGTTTTGTAGGAGACCTCCTTTTTATGCCAATTCTCAAAGCATCCACATAAAGTACTACTTTCCCATGTAGTCATAATGTTAAAGTCTTTAAAAATCTTGTTCCACACCTCCTGACAAAATCTGCAAGAAACAAATAGGTGGAACACAGATTCGACCTCTTTGGAACACAATTGACAGATATTTGGTCCTTGCCAACCCTTTCTTTGTAGAGTGTCCCAGGTAAGAATTCTATTCTCAACAGATAACCAAGTAAAGAGTTTTATCTTTTGCGCCAAATCCCACTTCCACATGTGTCTTCTCCATCCCCCGATACCAATTGGCCAATTTTTCTTTGCAAGGGCCAGATAAATATTTTTTACATTAATGCTTCCCGATCTATCTCCTCTAATCGAAATGAGCACGTCTTCATTATTTTGTAACTGTATCCCTGCTCCACTCAGGTTCTTGCAGAATGCTTCCCATTCCTCTTCTAGGTTCCCACTTGGACCAAGCTCCTCATAAGTTTTCCAATATTCAGAAAGTAAACACAGCTTGCTAGATCCAAAACCCTGATAGAGATAAATCACATGTTTTCTTTTTAATTCAGATAAGAGTTGACATGAAAATAAAGAAGCCTACCCCAAGCCCAAAATACTATCTAGACCAATTTGCATTGAGTGACCCGAGCCTAGTCTCCAGCTGAGCCAGTGCGTAATCTAGTGCACAAATTTTAACAAGTTCTTCCAAGTCTCAGAGGAAGATAGAGTTGTAACTAATGCCATCCTTGGCCAAGTGACTACAGAGCAATGGGGAATATACTTGTCCTTAATCACCTTACTCTACACTCCGTCCTTCATTAAAACACACCACAAGGAGTTTGCGACCGAGGCACTATTGAAGAGAAAGATGTTTCAAATTCCCCAACCTTCCAAATGCTTTGGCTTTGCTATGTAATCCCAACTATACAGATGAAGGTGTTTTTTTCCCACGTCACCCGACCACAAAAAGATAAACATTAGTCTCCTTATTTTTTGCAGAATGGAAGCAGGTATAGCCGCCAAAGCCATCCAGTACACAGGTTGGCCTTCTAGCACCGACTTTACTAGTGCATACCGTCCCCCTAAAGACAACCATATGTTACACCACATCCCTATCCTTTCTTCTGTTTTTGAGAGAAGCCATCTCCAGTCCACAGGTTTATAAGCACTGACCTTTAGGAAATATCCAAGGTACCGAAAACCTTTAGTAAGTTCCTCGAAGCTATGGGGAAACAAATCCTTTAAATTCTCTAAAGTCTCTCCAAAGACTCCAACATAGTAAAAGATAGATTTAGATCAATGAATCAACTAAAGGCCCTACAAAATGATAATAATAAATTTTAATCTCTAACCACTCCTCAACCGAAGCATTTTTCATGATTAACACATCGTCCAAAAAGAATAAGTGTAATATCTTAACAAACCTTGATACCTTTACCCTAGATAACTTCCCTTCTTCCTTTCCCTTTTTTAGCAGTAAGCTAAGACCTTCCATAACAAGTATGAATAACAGAGGCGATAATGGAAAACCATGTCTAAGTCCTCTTCCGCTCTTAAACATTTGAGAGGTCTCCCCATTTATCAAGACTGCAAAGTTTGCACTAGTCACACAACTTAAAATCCAAATTGTGGAAGGAATATTGAATCCCGATTGGATAAGTGTCAAGCGCAGAAAATCCCAGTTTACACAATCATAAGTTTTCTTCAAACCTAACTTTAAAATCATAGATTTTGATTTTTTGACCTTAATACTATGCAGACATTCCTGTGTCGTGCCAATTTCATCCAAGATCTGTCTACCTTTGAGGAATCCCAATTGTTCCTCTGATAGCGACCGAGAGAGAATAGGCTTAAGCCTATTTGGAATAATCTTTGAAATCAAATTGTAACATAGATTACAAAGAACAGTCGGTCTGTAATCCCAAAAGGAGCTAGGATTATTTACTTTTGGAATAAGAATCAAGAAGGTCACATTTAAAGACTTTTTCACTGAACCACGTAGTCTAGAATCCTCCACCAAAGCTAGTAAGTCTTCTCCCACTAAATAAAAAAAATGGATGAAGAAATCCACAGTCCACCCGTCGGGCCCCAGGCTCTTATCTTTGGCGAAAGACTTTAGAAGCTTCCACAGTTCTGACTTTGTACACGAGCGCTCTAAAAAAACTGTATCATCAATCTTTACAATACGTTCATAAAGACTGGCAGTGTCAACTTGATCATTTATAACTACCTGATCCGATTCCTCATAAAAGGTTTTAAAAAACTTGATAGCTTCTTTTTTGATAGCTTCCTGACTGGTATGGGTCTCTCCACAGTCATCTCTATTCTCCCATATGTGGTTCTTATTCCTCCTGAAGCTAGCATAATTGTGAAATAATTTTGTATTTTTATCACCACCCTTTAACCACACCGCTCTACTTCTAAGTCTCCACTTTTCTTCTTCTTCTCTTAATATTTTGTCCCGCTCTACCTCCTGAAGTTTAATTTGTGTCTCCCTCTCACTATTAGTATTCTCCAAAGCTGCATCCAAGATTAATTCTTTCAGAAGTCCCTCCAAACGAACAATATTTTCATCATGTTTTATTTTAAACTATTTTGCCCAAGATTTTATATGATCCTTCAAAGACTTCAAATTATTTTCTAATCTCTGTTGAACATCCCTTTCAACCAAATGAACTGGATCCTTCCAGACTTCAATCACTAAAGAAATCACCTCTTCTTTGCTTAACCATCTTGCATTGAACTTGAAGGGATAAGCCGTCGAGAAGGTAGGCCGCTCTAATCTTAAAAGGACTGGTGCATGGTCTGAAAAATAGGGAAAATCCACCCATGAATTGTACCTACCAACCCCCGCAATGAGATCTTCAACAACTAAGACTCGGTCCATTCTTTTGGAGATACTCACATTACCCCTTTGACCATTTCTCCAAGTTGGCACCAAAACATCTGGGGCTAAATCTATCAATCTAGCTCCATTAAAAAGCTCTTTAAAGAATGCAGACAATGGATCCATATGTGCTGCTTCTCCCCATAGCTCCCCAACATCACAGGTAAGATTTAAGTCGCCCGCTAGAATAACATTTCTGCGCTCCAAAAGACCCCTGACAACCACATTTTCCCAGAAAGCTTTCCTCTCTATACAGGGTCCATACACATTTAACAAAGTGACTGGTTGATTAAGTTCCAAACAAGTAACCGTTAATAGAATACCACCACAACAAAAAAAAGGAGTAATGTCAAACATATTCAGATCCCAAGATACTAGTAGGCCCCCCGAAGTACCAACAACACTAACAACACAAGTGAGCCAAGAAGGACGAAAAGAAAGCATAAATTCCCAAGCCTTTTTATCCTCAACCACGGTTTCTTGCAAAAAGATAATATCCAGTATAGTCCTCCGAAGAAGTCTTCGAAGGGAGGAAGATTTCAGGGTCTCCCCCACCCCTCTAATGTTTAAAGAGAGTAAGATCATGATTTCGCTCTCACCAGGGATTTCAGGCCTCTAAGTGCCCCATTTTCACTTATGACAGGTAAGTGTGTCTCCACAGGTAAAAGAACCTGAGCCTCTTTCTTCGTCCTCACACTCCTAGTCTTTATAGGAGAAATATCCATTCCCATACCCTTAGACCACGTGAAATCCTTCCCAGGAGTCTCCTCAATGGTGCCCGAAATCCGTGAACCCCAAACAATACATGGTTTATTGTAAACGGACCTCCCTCGAAAAGTTGGTAATTGAATTGGAGAGTGTACATCTCTGTAGGATGGGATAAGGGACTCCAAGACATCACCAATATCACTATCCCCCAACTCAGTTTCCCTAAATCCTGGTATAATGCAATCCTCAACAGAAACATTCAGACAAATGGGGTCCCCTTCCGGAAAACCCGAAGCTCCAGGCGAGCTCCTCTTAGTGTTGACGTCAACCAAGACAACATCCACAGGAAAACCACTAACCATATGAGGGTCAATGGTTTCCCCAGGTTGTGAACCTCTCCCTTCCAAAGCTCCCGATAGTAAAGCACCAGATGTTGCACTCGTCGGGACCCTAGGCATCGAAGGAACCCGAGAGTGAACTGAATTATTCAAAATATCCCCTCGCACTCTAAAATAACTAGACGAATCCAATTCATTTCTTTTCCAGGAAGTTAAAGAATAAAAAGGCGTGGGACAAACATATTTGAGCTTACCCGTAATAGAGTCCACCGGTATCGATTGTGAAAAGTCCGCGTAATCAAAACCTCTCGGACTAATCCTGCATGACTCCACATCTAGCGACTCTACTCGAGTTTCCCTTTCCAACAAAGTTCCTTCCAAGACCTCCAAAGATGATAAACCCACATAGTCCCGCCACAGATGACCAGTCTTCTGACACTGTGAGCATCTAAAAGGGATACCTAAATAATCCAGAGTTTGAGACAGATGATAATCACGCCAAACGATCTCCAAGGTCTCCAATAGACCCGCATGAATGTCTATTTCCACTAAAACTCTACCAATCCTTTTATTTGAGGCTCAGAGTGCCCCATCGTCAACTCTAATGAATTTTCCAAGGGCATTCCCAATAGCTTCCAATGCCTTTTCATTCCAAAAATGTAAAGACAAACCTGGAAGCAACACTCAGATGTTAGGTAGCTAGAGAGGTAGTGGGGAGACCTAGAGGACCCATAGTGATAATAGTGGAGGCCATTCAATGTAAGGTGGACTAGATCCCCACTATGGTAGTTAGATATAATAAATGTGTAGTTAGATATAATAAATGTAAGATGACTTATTAGAAGGTTCTACTTCTAGAAGATTCCTCCTCTAGAATGTTCTTAGGTGATGTTAGCACTATATAAAGAGGTTCAAGCAATTTAATGGGACATGAAGAGACGTATTGTATTTGGAGTAGTAACTCAATATGAGGAAGCCCCATTGAAGAGGCAAGTGAACAAGAGAGGATCCCTTCCATAATAGGATCCATTGTATGGTGTTGTCCTACCTCAAGGGTTTGATAGTAATAAAAGAGATTTTCCATATTGTTCTTCTATATTGATTTGTGGATCTATTGTGTATTCAGTATTTGTGGTGATTATATTTGTAGATCTATTCAAGTTCTTAACAATTGGTATCAAAGCACTTTGCTTGGCAGACATTATGGACAAATATTTTTTATTTTTGCAGTTTTTTTTTTTCGGAGAAGAAAAAAGAGGGCCGCGACATTCTAGAAATTTTTGGTATATTTATGTGAAAAATTTACAAAAACAGGTTGCATATCTGATTTCCTCTCAGAAAAACACCCAATTTGAAAAAAAAAATCGTCTGAAAGGAAGTCCCGGAAGTCAAGATATTGAAGTTTTAAAATCTGCAAATTTTCAAGGTTTTTTTTCGCGGACAATGACGCGATTGTTTTTATTTCTGTAGCAGCTGGAAGCTGAATTTTTCCAAACAAATTATAAATATGAGTTCTTCTCACAATTTAAAAAAAAAAATCAGCCGAAATAGAGCCCAGGAAGTGAAGTTATGAGCATTTTAAATTCAACAGTTTTTCAGGGTTTTTTCCGGAAAACGCCGCAATTTTCTGCAGTAAGTTATTGTTCTATTTTTTGGGTTTTTTCATGACGACTGCGGGACCGAAGAGTTCATAGGGTGCTCAGATGGATATTTCCTCTCAAACTCTCAAAGAAATTATTGAAGCATTTAAATCCCAATTGTATGACACATTGAATGACAAATTGAATGACTTTGTAGATGGCCTCAATGATAGTTTTCGTAGTATTCAAGATTCATTGGATAACATGCAGGAGAGATTTATTATGGCAGACATCATGGATGAATATAATCAAGAAATATATTTTTGGTATGATCTCGAGGCCGATTGCAATGATTGGTATATGGATAGTTGTCATTTCTGGGATGACAACCACTTCCATATTTTATTTGATGACTCTACTCCACCTTCTGTAGAGAACATCAATGTCCCACATGAGGAGCTTCTTACTAGCGTCCAACCTGCATATTTTATAATGATATTGTTTCTTCTAGATTTATCTTTGATCCTCTCCCACTATGTGAATGAATATTCTTATTTGGATCCACATGATAGGTGTCAGTATTGGGATCATCATTTTCAGTTGGTTATTGGGTGCCGATATCTTCCATGTGGGGTTCACATGAGAAATTGGACATGGGACCCTGGTTTACAATGGTGGTTGGATTACTTCAACATGGTGGCTTCCATTTCTCAATGGGACCCTGGTTCTCTAGTCTACTTTAGCAATATGGTCCACACTTATCCATGATACCCTGGTATATGGTTGTACATCAAACATTCAAAACAACGCTTTCATAAGGGGGATGGAATGTAAGGTAGATAGATAGGTAGTGTGGAGGCCTAGAAGGCTCATAGTGATAATAGTGGAGGTCATTCAATGTAAGGTGGACTAGGTCCACTATATTATTAAATAAGACCCACTATGGTAGTTAGATATAATAANCCTCTAGAATGTTCTTAGGTGATGGCAGCACTATATAAAGAGGTTCAAGCAATGTAATGAGACATGAAGAGAAGTATTGTATTTGGAGCGGTAGCTCAATAGGAGGAAGCCCCCTCGAAGAGGCAAGTGAACATGAGAGGATCCGTTCCATAATAGGATCCATTGTATGGTGTTGCCCTACCCTAAGGGTTTGATATAATAAAGTGGTGGTTTTGCATATTGTTCTTCTATATCTATTGTTGTGATTTTGTAATGAGGTCTTTGGATATTAACACCATAAGTGTCTGAAATGGAAGTAATTGTGTGAAGGATCGAAACTCATCCGCCAATGTTTAAGCATCAGATTGCCACCATCGAAGCTCCAAGATTTATCCATAATCATCTCAGAGTCCTCAGTCCTCTTAAAATGAAAACTAAACCATCCTTTAGTCATGTAAATCACTTCAGGATTATAGCCCAAGAGCGGACACCAGTTGGAGCTTACCCACTCTTCCAAGGGCATCTTGCACCTAGCATGATAGGAAAATCTTCCCACCAAAGTACAAAGCGCAATACTAACTGTGTCTTCCAACCCAATATCTTCTCCTAGCATCAATTTACGCTTGGACCTATTCGAGATCCAATGTTTAAACCTTCGAGGGCCTGTACCAACAGTCTTTCCCTCGGACAAACCCCAAGAAACCCCACCAAACACCCTCCCTTTACGACCCTCCTGCACCCCTGGAACCTTTTGAGAAGACGCAAGGAGATCAACTGCTCATTTTTTTAAAGCACTGGACTCAGAACCTCTTTCAACAGAGGAGGAAAAGAGACAACAATTTTCCTTATGCTTAACCATAGGGGAAGGTGATAGCTGAGCCTTTACTGCATCCCAGAGAGAGTTAAAGCTGTAATTAAATTCAACCGTATCTGCAGAGGAGAAAATCCATGCTTGCCTCCAGATGGATTCGTCAACCGTCCCCATAAGGGCGTTGACTTCAACATCCATCAGGAAGCTCCTCTAGTGGAGAGTGAATCAACAGCACTGGCCCAGCCACAACATGGCACCTCTTGTCACAGTAAAGGCAGACTTGACAACCTCCTTAAAAACCTCAAATCAATATGATAACTAAGGAAGGATCGAACTCGCACTATCACCGATTACATTAATAACACTGACCCTCTTAAGTCTGGCACAAAACTAAGTAGAATGGTAAGACAAGACAGGAAGGAAGAAACAAAAAAACACAAAAAAAACGTCAATCGGCCAAAATAGTAGAGATCGAGTGCCATCCTCTGCTAGTTTAGCTACACTCCCCATAGAAAGAACCAAGCGCCCCCTAGCATAGTTGTAGGCATCGCCATTGATGCTGCTCGAAGGTTTGAAAAATCTCCCGTTGCCCGTTCCTGCCTCCACAAATGAAGTTGTTGCACATGTATCCAAATACTACATATAATTATAGACTATTTGTTGATATATTGCGATTATAACTTATATAATTTCAAACAAAATACCAAGTATAATGAAATGTTATAAGGAAAACATTAGCGGCTTGAGAAAAAAATATAAAATGAAAACATAGATTGTTGAGTAAAAAGTCGACATTGATACTAGACTATAAAAATATGGCTTCTTCTGGGTTGAGCATTTGGTAAGGATTATCTGGGTTGAGCATGCTAGTCATACAAAAGAAAGAGAGGCAAGTGGTGAATTTGATCATGCATGCCATTTTTTTGATGGAGCAAGGCAAGGTCTACATGATAGAAGTAGTGTAGGTTGTATTTTGTATTTATTTGAGAGTCACATTGTAATAAAAAAATGAAAAAAATCGTTTTTACACCAACTAAGAGAGAAACATGTGCGAAGGTGCAGGAAAATCGTCAAAGAAAAAGTCTCTGCATATAAGCAACAACACCTTGCACATTGAAATATCAAATAATTAATGATTTAATATTAAATATTTAATAAATAATATAAATAATAAACAAATAATTAATTAGCCTGGTGGGTTAGCTCAAGTGGATGAGCGTCGTTGTTTGCTCGTATGAGGTTCCAGGGTCGAATCCCTGGCCAGGAGCCTGTTTAGGGCCTCACTTGATGTCCCCACCAGGTTAGGCCCGTAATCAGGCCGAACGATTTACCCTGTTTACCATCCACAAAATGTGGGGAAGTACTCGGGGGTTTCCCATGCTGTATTCTGAGGAAAAAAAAAGAAAAAGGAAAAAAAATGTGGGGATATGCAGACAAATCGTTAAAGCAAAAGTCTCCACACATAAGAAACAATGGATTGCACATTGCGTTATTGAACATCTCTATCAATTGGTGCATGTACAGGTCTCAGAGTTTCGATGTACGAGTACGAATATATTAAATAAATAAATAAATTATTAATTACTAATAGATTAATTATTTAATAAATTGCACATTGCATATTGAGCATTGCACATTAATAAATAATTATTAATCTTTTAATTATTTGTATAAGATTATTTTAAAGAAATTTAAAAATTGTTTTTACACCAACTAACAAACATACTTGAACGAGGATATGCCTATGTGGAGGTGTAGACAAATCATCAAAACAAGAGTCTTTGCATATAATTAACAACACATTGGACATTGCAATATTAAATAATTAATAACTATTTAATATATAATATCAAATAATAAATAAACAATTATTTAATAAATTGCATATTGCACATTAATGAATAATTATTAATCTTTTAATTATTTGTATAGGAATATATTTAAAAAATCTAAAAATCATTTTTACACTCTCTACACATAAGCAACAAGGCATTGCACATTGCAATATTAAATAATTAATTATTTAATATTAC
>JASDQU010586464.1:0-10323 GCA_032191745.1 Picea mariana | reverse complement strand
ATACATGGGCGAAGGTGCACATTGCATATTGCGCATTGTATATTAATAATTTTTTATTTTTATTTTTATTTTATTTTATTTTTTATTTATTTTATTTATTTTATTTTTATTATTATTTTTAATTATTTGTATAAGACTATATTAAAAAAAATAAAAAAATTGGTTTTACACCAACTAATAGACATACATATGCGAGGATATACCTGTGCGGAGTGCGGACAAATCGTGAAAACAAAAATATTTGCACATAAGAAACAACTCATTGTACATTGCAATATTGAACATCTGCTGCAATGGGTGCATATACGAGTCTCAAAGTTCCGATGTACATGTACATATCTCAAAGTTCCGATGTACATGTACATAACGAGTGTATTTTATTTACTAAGTGTTCTTTGTCTGAAGATGTATAATTAACATTTATTAAATTAAAAAATGAAAATTAATCTTTTAATTATTTGTATAAGACTATATTAAAAAAAAATTAAAATCGGTTTTACATTAACTAACATACTTGTGTGGAGGTGCAAAAGTTATATTTGTGCGGAATATATGTATGTACTAAAGATGTATAATTAACTTATATGAAATTAATAATTAAATTTCATTTTTAATATATGTATATACGTAAAAAACATTTTGTTAAGCATATGCACATGCATAACAATATTCTATTATTAATAACATTGATAATTGTTAGACTAAGTGTTTGTTGTGAGGGGATATAGCTGTGCAGAGATGCGGAAGCTATATGTGTGCGAACTATATGTCTGTGTTGAACATGTATTTTATTTAATATGTATTTGTTGTGCGGGGATATACCTATGCGGACGTGCATAAACTATATGTGTGCGGACTATATTCCTGTGCTGAAGATGTATTTTATTTACTAATTGTTTGAAGTGCAGGGATATACCTATGCGGAGGTGTGGAAGCTATATCTATAGGGACTGTATGTCTAGGTTGAAGATATATAATTAACTTTTATTTTTTATATACGTATTTTTTTTTTAAGCATATGCATATTTTACTAAGTTTTACTCCACATTGAACTCTTTACCTTTTTGTTGATTTTTACAAATTTTTATGTTAAATGTTTTTAGTCCAAACACTTTACATTGCTTCTCACATATGCTAACCTCTCCATTAAACATTTCACTTATTTATTTACTAAGTTTTACTCCACATTGAACAATTTGTTTTTTTGCTTATTTTTACAAAGTTTTATGCTAATTGTTTTTACTTTATTCTTATCGTTGTCCTCTTTGCAAGAAAATAATGTTATTTTTCTTTATTATATAAATGATCTTTTGACAAAGACTATTCATTATCTATGCATCTAGTTATATTAAGTTTCATTGTTCAACATATATTTATCACTCAGTAACATATATTTCCCAATCGACAGGCACTGCGCTGCCATGCAACCCTTGTTTATTTTGCATGCAATTTTCATTTATAAAATAATTTCATTGTAAAAGTGATTCCCACTTATTCTATAAAAGTAGGTCATTTCATAAGCAACTTACTTGTAAAAATGAGGTTATTAAAGGGAGGGGTATCACCAGGTGGACCAACTTCTACTTGCCACATGGCTCTTTGGTTACCATTTATGCATTTTTTCAAAAGGGCATAACTTTCACATCCGAAATCCGTTTTCAGTGTCGTTTTTTTTAAACAACTTATTTTTTTGAGATATTTTCATCCAGACCATTAGTTTAATTTTTTTCTACATGTTTTAATATGACAAGTCTTAGTGATCTTTTGCTTACTAATACCAACTACTTCTCACGGAAATCCCATATGGACAATGTATTAAGAAATACATGATTGTACCTGATTACCTTGGGAAAAGAACTAGAACCCACTGATGATAAAAATAAATTCAAATGAACTAATAAGAATGACGAAGCACGTGGAATGATGGAAATGTCCATCTATCTTGATTTAAGGTTTCACCTTCAAAGAATTGATGACCCTAATGATGCTTGGACAAAGCTTGAAATTGTGTTTGGTAAACACAATATTATTCGAGCCCACTAGTTAGAGAATCATTTAATAGCCTTAAGTCCAATTTTTTTCCCTTGCATTGAAGATTACTTATCTAAGTTCAAAACACTTAGACTCTTATTTATAGAATGAAAAACAGATCTACCAGAAAACCGATGCATATATGTTATTCTTGCTAAAATTGGTAGTGCATATTCTATTTTTGTATCTACCTTTTATGCCACCAGAGAAGCTCTAGGGACTGCTTATAAAAACCCCTCTATTGAGTCCTTTTGTGATGCTCTGATTTGAGAGCAAGATAAGCTTCTGCAACTTGGATTGATTAACACTATAGGTACCTCCAACAAAGCCTTAGTAGTCCAACAAAAAGATAAATCCAAGAATCCCAAAAAGCAACATCCTCACCACAATAACAAGCAAAACAAGGGTCCCAAACCCTCTTATCCAACTTCCACTCATAATGGTGACAAATGAGCAAAATCTAAAAGTAAGAAGACTAACAGACATTGCAATTTTTGTGGGAAAGATGGTCATGATGAGTCCAAATGTTTCAAGAACATGGCAACTTTAGAAGCAGTGATGAAGAAACACAACATCAATATTGATTCTACTACTTCTTCTTCTCATGGACATGGACTTTTTTCTTCTGGTTTATCCTTTAATGCAACTTCGACTTCTTCTTTTGATGAGTGGCGTATTGATTATGGAGCATATTATCATATGACTAAGGATAAATCCATATTGTTTTCTCTTAATGAATGCAACACTAAGAAAATATTTGTTGGTGATGATAAATATCTTAGTGTTGTAGCGTCTGAAACAATACATGTAGATAATGGTCATTTCAATGATGTATTATGTGTTCCAAGCATTTCCTGCAGCCTTCTATCAATATATCAAATCACTCATTCAAGTGAAGGTAAAACCATAGAGTTTTCACCTCACCAAGTTGTAATCAAGGATCTAAAAGATCATAAGGATGTACTTGCAATTGGAATTGCTAATGATATTACTAGGTTGTATACGTTTGACAACTTTGGGTCATCATCTTTTCCATCAGTCTTTATTTCTCATAGCGATGACTTGAACAAACTTTGGCATGAGTGGTTTGGTCATCTAAACTATCGCTCATTGCAACAACTATGTAATCAATAGATGGTTACTAGTCCTTCCTCTTATTTCTTCCAAAGATGGTGTTTGTGCCGGTTTTGTTCTTGACAAACATCATCATGATAGTTTTAACAAACATGTCTCTTGGCATGCCTCGACCCCTTTGCAGCTTGTTCAGAGTGACTTGTGTGGTTGAATTTATTTTCCTTCTTTTTCTGAGTGTGAGTATTTCTTAAATTTCATGGATGAATTCTCCAAACGCACTTGGGTTTGCCTCTTAAAACATAAGAGTGAAGTTTTTGACAAGTTCTTGGTCTGCAAGGCCCTTGTCGAAAAGTAATTTATATATCAACTTCAAAGGTTAAGAACAGATAATGGAGGCGAATATGCGAATAATCAATTTATAAGTTACTGCATTGCACAAAAGCATCTAAATGCAACACATTATTCCATATATACCACAACAAAATGGTGTTGTTGAGAGAAAGAACCACACATAAAAGAAATGGATAATTGTATGATCCAATCTAAGGGATTAATTCTAAAGTATTGGGAGGAAGCCATTAACTGTGCAAATTACATAACAAATAACACTCCCACAAAATCTCTAAAAATATAACATCGGAAGAAGCATGGAATAAAATTAATCCAGATGTCAATCACTTTTGTGTATTTGACAGTGTAGCATGGACTCACATTCTTGATGAGAAAAGGAAAGCATTGCAGTCTAAAAGTGAGAAGTGTATATTTGTTGGTTATTCTGAAGATGTCAAAGGTTACAAACTTCTTCAACCTCATTGTAATGAAATTATTGTTAGAAGAGATGTTAAATTTGATGAAAATATCTTGTGCGAGCTAAACTTATTGTTTGTGCCTTCTTCAGCCTGTGAGCCATCTTCGACGTTTGTGCCTTATTCTATTCCTATTATGGTTTATTCTTTTTCAGTTGATGACAGTGATGATGAAGATACACCTTCGCCTGCTCACCTTCCTCCAGATGGGTCCATTGAATATGAACCTGCACTAGCACCACCGCTTCCTAGATGGGTCCGTTCAACACGAGAAGTAGTTGGTGATATTACTGGTGATCCTTCAGATCAACATTGGGCATGTTCACAGTTCCAGTGAGCCTCTTCTCTTTTAGCTCAGGTTTCAGAGACTCATGATCCAAAGACATTTGCAAAAGCTTCAGGTCATCTAGATTTGGATACAACAATGAATGAAGGGTATCATGCTTTAATAGCGAACGATACTTGGGATCTTGTACCTCTTCCTAAAGGAAGAAAATTTGTCAGATGTAAATGGGTCTATAGAACTAAGTATGCATCAGATAGAAGTGTTAAAAGACACAAGGCTCAATTAGTTGCCAAAGGATTTTCCCAAGTTAAAGGAATTGACTATAATGAAACCTTTTCCCTTGTAGCTAAAATGAATTCCATGCACATTTTTCTAACTCTTGCAACCTCACATAAATGGGAGGTCCATCAGATGGATGTCAAATCCACCTTATTTCATGAGGATTTACAAGAACAAATATACATGGAACAACCTCCTGGCTATGTATAGAATGACTCTAGCCTTATTTGTCAACTTAAGAAATCTCTTTATGGTCTTAAGCAAGATCCTCAAGCTTGGTATGCCAAAATGGACATCTTTCTTCTTGAAACTAACTTTTCTAGATGCCATTCTGATCCTAATGTCTATACCAAGAAAGTAGGAATCCATCTCATAATCCTTGTTCTTTATGTTGATGATCTTATCCTCACTTGTAGTGACCCTAAACTTTTAAACCATGTGGAAACCAACCTTAAGAAGAAATTTGAAATGACCGACTTACGCTATTTGCACTATTTCCTCAGCCTCCAAGTTTTGCAAACCAAGGAAAGAGTTTTTATTTCCCAATCTAAGTATGCTTGTGACCTTCTTTGTTTCTTTCACATGGAAGATTACAAACCAACCCCTTCTCCCTTCTAGTCTGGATTCAAACTTGTTGCCACTTGTACTTCTCCCGATGTTGATGCCACTTTGTATCAATAGTTAGTTGGTAGCCTCTTATACTTGACTCATACCCGTCCCAATCTTTCCTTTTCTGTTCTTGTTGCCTGGTATACGAAAACACTCCATGAAATCCATTGAAAAGCAACTAAGAGGATACTTTGGTATGTTTGGGGAACAACTCAGTTTAGGATACATTACAGTTTAGGGGGGACTCCATTATTGGTTGTTGTTTCACTAATTCAAATTGGGTTGGCAACCCTGATGATAAAAAGTCTACTGTAGGTTATGTTTTCATCCTTGGTTCAAGACCTGTCACTTGGGCCTGTAAGAAACACCATGATATTTCTCTTTCTTCAACATAAGTAAAGTACCGAGTAGAAGTTAATGCATGTCAAGCAACCTTGTGGCTTCAACAAATCCTTTTATAGTTTGGATTCTGGCAACAACATCCGAGCACCCTCTGGTGCGACAATGAGAGTGTCATCAAGATCACCAAAGATCCCATTCAACATCAATGCAAAAAACACATCGAGATACACATGAACTTCATCATAAAGCTCATTCATGATCAAGTTATTGAAGTGCTCTTCTTCCCTACAGAAGATCAAGTTACAAACATTTTCATAAAGTCTCTTATAGAAGAAAAGTTTTCCAAACTTTGATCTATGTTAGGAGTTCAAGAAGTTGTCATTAAGGGAGGATAGGCTCTAATGCCTCCTTCCTTCTCCTATTATGTCTCCTTTGTAAATCCTTTAATCCTATCCCAAGTTGTTCTTAAGGGGGAATATTAGGATATTTAGACACTTAGGAGTTAGTTAAGATCAACTTGGTCTAATGCATCATTAGGTAAAAAGTGTGTTTCTTTAGTATGCATTTGTATTTAGGTAATTCAACATTCACGATATGTTCCTGACATAGAGTTATCTGACGATTCATTATTAATGGCTACATTGATCCATGGCTTAACAACCAATTAGTCCATGATCTCTATTTAAAGAGCATGGAGGGTCATTTGTTGATGATTGATTATGAGAAAATTTCTTGTAAATCACTCTGCTATATTTTTCTTTTGCGTTAATAAATTGCTCGAAGTAGCCATGTTGGTTGGGGCCATGGATGTTTCCCTGTAGGGATTTTACCACGTCAAAACATCAATGTGTCGATATTTGATCTGGTTGTGTGAGTGGTTACTGAAGGTGTTCGTTCTTTGTTGGAATACCTATGTTGTCGAACACCATCTAACAACAAACACATAATGGATATTAGAACACATACAAAGGCCAATATCCTCTACAAAAACTTTCTCAATTTCTACATTGAAAACACGTAGCTTGCATGATCATCTTGAGGACATCATACAAGATGAAGATTTGATTAAAAAAAAAGGTTTTTTGCTTGCAAGAAACTCAATTAGACTATCCACCAATGACTAATCAATTAAGCAAATTCAATTTCAACATAACATATTTTGTGCATGGAATTCCTACTTGAATAGAAAAAAATAGAACAAAAATATATTGCAATGAAAAAATTGAACTCATTGTGTCAAATCTACATGCTTAACAATCAATATGCATATTCAATATCTATGTTGCACCTTTTACATCTATTTCCACGATAATTGATACAATCACACTAGAAAGAATCAAATCAATATTGATTTTGTGTTTATAATAGTTAGTGATTTCAACATTGACATCTTTTCAAAGAATGAAAAGAGACAATTGCTACAACACTATATGCAATCACTAGAAATGTAAGAAACAACACATAGGTTTTTGTAAAAAGGAAAGTGTGTTATTGACCACATTTGGACAAACTTGCGAATTGAACAATGTGAGGTCCATTTATCAGAGGCATATTTCTCTAACCATGACATAGTTCATTCCCTACTAAAATTCATGTGAAATTCACATCATAGGAACATCTTCTCTGAAAGTTGCGATGAAGCAACATAACTCTGTCTATATCATAACTTGAATGAAAAAAATATTTTTACTTGTTTGGCTTAATTTTTGTTGTTGTTGCATGATAAACAATGCTTATACTCATAGAATGCTTTTTGAGTATTCATCTAATTAGTTGTTCGTAGTCACAACCTACATTTACAATGTCAGATATGTTGTCTTCAATACTAAAAACCCTGAATTTTTTCATTGGATTCATTTGTCTTTTCCTACCCACATCTATATCAAGAATAACTAATACAATCACACTAACAACATAACAACATATGCAATCACTAAAAATGTAAGAGCTCAATCAATAATAGAGAAATCAATAGCAATTTAGCGTATATGAAATTTCTTGACTTGTTGGGACACACATGATTTTGTCCTTAATTTTGATGATGCTAACAAAGATTTTTATTTGAGAAAACAAACTACTTAGATGTCATTTCTAGCCTTGCTATAGTAGATTGAAGATAAATTTATCTTATCTTGGATTGATTTCATAAAAATAGAAATTACTCTTTGGATTTTAAATTATCTTCTTTGCAAATAACAACTGCAATTTTTTCTCTTCTTATGCTAACTACAATTTTTCATTGCAATTGGGACTCATAGCTAGAATTTGTCCTTGATTTTGAAAGTAGTGCTAACCAAAAAATAGTTTTTGAGAGAAGAATCTATTTAGACACCATTACTTGCCTTGCTACACTATTTTAAAGGTAAATTTCTCTTCCCCCTGGACTCATTCATTAATAATAGAGCTCACATTTTGAACTTTAATTATTTTATCTGCAAATAAAAAACGATATTTGCTTGCTTGCTTGCTTTATTGATTAAAAAGTGTCATCCCAGTGCTTTTTACTTTGTCTAAAGAAATTATTTGACATAGAGAAATAAACAATGTGATTAAAATAAATTTTTGTCTTTATGTTTTCACCTGATGATAAAAATTGATTTGTATTGCATTTTACAATATTGTAGAAAGACTTTAGGTTTTTTTAACAACCATAATTCTATTTTCTATTTAAATTCCATCTTTTAGTCCCTTCTATCTTCATTTGTGCAACTAAAATGGTCAAAATTAGCAAATAAAAAACATTTTTAGTCCAACCTACTAAGTGTAATATGTAGTAAAAAATATCAAAAAACTCTTAGGTATTTAAATTTCATACAATCATGTAGTTTCTTTTTACAATATAGTATGGGTGTGTGTTTCCACTTGATGGTAGAAGCTAGTTTGTATTCCATTTTACAACACTCTGAAAATTATTCATTTGTCCAATAATCACCATAATTAAACATTTTGCTTGAATTCAATCTTTCAATTTGTTTCAACCTTCCACTGTATAGATAAAGTCGTCAAATTAGCAAATGGGAAGATGTTAAGCCCTAAATAGTGGCTCATTACCCCTTAATTAGGGCATATTATATTAGTAATGTTATTTTATTTATGTCAGCTTTTGTCCATTAGTTGTAATTATACCTTCTAGTCTCCTATATATACCAATGAGACATTTTCATTTTGAATCATCTTGTAATTGTACATTTATGTAGGCATAAGGAGGTTGCCCCCTCGAAGAGGCTTATTATATGAGTTTATCTCTTTTTCAAGGAGTTGAGTACTTATTCTGAGGTTTTTCTATGCTATATTGATATTTGGTTCTTAACATATTGTATCAGAGATCAAGGTCTTGGGGTTTCGCTGCTACATCTGAGACACCTTGGAATTTTTGCTATAATTTTTTTTCTACAATGTTTCAGAAGGAACGTCTTGGAGGATATTTAGTAGATGGATCAAGGTACGTTGGGTTACAATTTCATCTCCTCAAGCCTTACACTTTCGGAGATACAGCCTGTGAAAGATAGGGTTTTGGAATCATTCTGAACTGAGTCATTGCGGAATTTTCGCTATAATTTTTTTTTTGTAATGTTTCAGACCCTGAACTCCAGAGGCTATTCACATAAATTAGTAAGGTATCTGTGATAAAATTTTTAGCTTCTGGGTCATCTTAAATTTGTATATACACCCTATGGAAGATAAGATATCTGACTAGTCCTATTGACTAGTCTCAAGAAGGTGTTCCAGGTAAAACAATCATAACTTTGTCCTAGAGTATCCAAATTGAGTGAGACCAGTTTCATTGGATAGTGGACAGTCTGTAGTATTTCTGGTACGCCTTTTAGAATTTTATATCATTTATTTTGTGCGAGGCACGCTATACAAGTGAGATATCCTGGAAAGGACAAAAATCAACAAGTTGTGGGGAAGTTGCCATAAATTCCACTTGGCACATCCAATTTTGATCAGACCCATGGAATTGCAGAGAAGAAATATTAGAGAACTACAAAAACTAAAGTTTCATACCCAGAAGGGCCGAAACTTTGGAGATACAATAGAAGAAAGACTGTCTAGCAGAACCACCTCAAAATCAAGGTTCAAAAGTGATACTTGGCCAACATGCCAGCCCAAAAGGGAACTTCTACACCAAATAAGCCTCCAGAAAATCCTAATTGGACTCTTGATGAAGGTGAAGAAATGCATAGGGACATTAATGATTTACAAAAGAAGACAGTAACAAAATATGAACTTCAAGAGATGGAAGCTAAGTTGGAGGCAATAAATACTAAGATGGATGGTTTAAAAGAGGAGATCATGGAAGGATTGAAAAATTTCGTAATAGAGAGGACACCTAAAAGTGAAAATGTATCCCATGAAATTCATGATGAGGACACAAGGAAGGTGAATCAAGAATGGAGAAACTCTAACTTTGGGTTGAAGACCAACCACGTTCCTAATATCGATATGCGAAAGTTTGATGGCAAGGACCCTATCACATGGATACTTTAGATGGAGCAATTCTTTGATCTACATAATGTTCCACATACACAAAAGGTACGAATTGCTTCTTTATATTTAGAACCTAATCAATTTGTATGGTATAGATGGCTTTGTTCTCGTAAATCACTCATCACTTGGACAATTTTCATGGAAGAAATGATAGCACACTATGAGGACACAAGGAGCAATAACTTCTTTAGCCAATTGATGAATCTCAAGCAAAAGGGTTTAGTTATAGAGCACATTGAGAACTTCCAAAGATTGAATATAAAGGTAACAAATATTCTAGATGAGCACTTGATTGATGTATTCGTAGGAACTTTAAGAGATACCATTCAACATGAGGTTCGCCTTTGGGAACCCAAATCATTGGAGAATGCATTTAGGGTGGCAAGAAATGTTGAAAGTAAAAAT